>QZLH01000129.1:17775-32536 GCA_003833135.1 Oehlia diaphana | reverse complement strand
AATTTTGATTTTGATCACATGATAGGATTGGTTAATGGATTTTCGATCAAAAAACCCGAACGATCAGAAATGAACAGGCCTAATATCATAATACTCGAAAACGTACACGGTATTACCAAAATCTTAACAATTTCATTATAGAACGTGAATATTGCTACTCTTTTAATGACTCACGACGAGCGCTTGACAACTCTATTTTGTGGATCTATTTAACATCGTCAAATTTCAGACATAATTTACCTTGGTTATCATCTTAGATGTTGATTTCGATTTCTTTTTATTCACATTATAATTTGGATCTATTTTATTTCTAATATATATACCTATCATCTAGTAATTTTTCTTTTTTATCTTCTTGTAATTTTATTTCTTTCTTTTTTGTCCTTAAGTGCTAGTAGTAGCGTAGTATTATTACTAGTATAGTTCAGTTTGAAGGGTGAGGTTCTGCTTTGGTGGAATGAATAATGTACTTTTACTTACTAGATTTTCCTGTGATTTTTTTATTGCATATCTTTTGTAACAGATAACATTTACTACTCTTCTCGTAATACAATATTGATCATGTAATATTATTTGCAGCACACAGAATAACGAAACTGTGACCTTCAGCGGGTCACGGTAGTATAAAAGAATCAAGCGACGAGACACGAGCGGGCGGACAACAGGAAATTTATGTCACCATATCTAGAATTCTATAATCCATCATGAAAATTACTTTATCATACGAAATAATATTTTTTTTTTACTCCAATAATCTTTTATTCTGTTTAACTTAGGCCTACTATAACTGAACACAAACAAAAAGATCAATGAATAAATGTAATAATCTTTAATTAAAAATAAATAATAAAACTAGGAAAATGGTAACCGTTAAAGTCCATCACGTTTATTTACCCAGGAACTTTTTTTTTATACGAAAAAAATTGATTACAAGATTCCAAAGAATGTTATTATGGAAAACATTGCAAATTAAATAGTCTTAAAAAATTAGATATATCAAATTATTTATTTAGTGTGTTTATATGAACTTGTTGTCACCTGATTACCACATTGAGGTGCAGCAACATTGATCAGAGGGAAGGGGAAAATGAAAGGGAAGGGGGTTGTTTGAAAAACACTAGGGTTTTTAGAAGCTTTTAATTAAAAGCTGTTGGAGAGAGTTCATTTAGTGTTTTTTCAAACTCCTTACAATATCCTCTGGTTAACTGTTTATAACAGATCATTCTTTATTATTTTCACTACTATCCTCTAGCTAATAAAATATTCTCTTCAGTTTGTTTTCTAATAAGTGCTTTATTTCTTGAATATGTTTAAATTGTGCATTCCTCTTTTTTGGAGATATGTTTGAATTATGATTTAAAGATTAAGCGAAAAGGATTTCAGCATACAGGTTGAAAATTATGCGACATGATTATTTTTATATTGAAAAATCTAGGCCGGAATTGTCATTGAGCCTTAATTCCGGCCTAATTTATGATGGCCAAATTCTTCAACTTTCATATAAAATTGGACGATCTTAAAAATAATAGATTTTATGATCGAATTATCCACTAGTTGGAAAAAACTCTCCGTTATTATAACTGAATCACGAAGTAATAATCTATCAAATAAGAGGCTTAAATTTTTTATTATGATAAAAAAATTTTTTTTCTATTCATTTTTAGCTTCCCTTTAAAGTTAACCTGGCTTTAGACTGTGTGCAGGAAATTAAATATGGGTACAGAAATGTTGAATTATGCAATGAATAACAAATGAATCACTCTTTCAATTTTATTTATAATTTCGCAGTAAAAAATTTTTATTATGACAGTATTATTTTGACACACAAAAATGTCTTCAACTTATCTTAAAATAAATATAGAGAAGTTACATAAACCATCTTTCAAGAAACTTCATATGAAACAGCAAGCTAAAGAACTGAACTAATGAAGAGATATTTTACAGAATTTTAGTATCTTTTCTTCACTTCACAAAATACATATCTTACTTTATAAATACAATAACTGACATACTGAAAATATTGTTGACAAATATTACATAATAGGATACGTTCTTATATCAGCGGAGGCTAAGTCAGAAGTTATCATTTCGATAGTTGAGGAAGAACTAACTGTCATAAAGTCGCATGATAATTTCAACCCGAGGAAAGTGGCCAAATCGAGGACACAATTAAAAAAAAACCAGTGACTACCTCACAATATTATGTAATGAGTTGAGAAAAAGTGGGAGCACCAATCTAATTGTTCTTTTGTAATCTTTTCTCTCTATTTTTTTTTTTTTTTTTTTTTCAAATAGTACGGTTAGAATTTAAAAATAAAAAAATTAATCCCCTGTCGCACTAAGTGTCACTCATGATCACCTTCATATTAATTTTTAAAAATTGCGAGTGATTAGCTAAGTTTATAAATAACTGGGAATCTTTGTTTTGTTATTTCCCGGTCTCATATAGATAGCCGGGAAATTATTAATTTTAGTTTAAAATAGTTAAAATAGGTAATATTTAAAAAGTGACACGCTCCAGGGGATTACCCATTTATTTCCTGGGAAGGAAAACAATTGGGGAAAAAACCCTATTATTTCCAACTCCCTATGAAATAAATAATACTTATATTATTGAAAATATTCCTTGCCTTCGTAATCGTCAATACCGTATCGATCATGGAAAAATGACTTTTATCATCAAAATAGGGGATTCATTAAAAATGATTTCAGGAAAATGAGACATTGATAAAACAATAGTAAGTTGGCAAATTGACGTTGGTAAATTTTATGCCAGTAAACAGGTGTCATTAAAATGGGTGGATATGACATAAATTATAGAATACATGTTATTATAGCCAAATAATAAACTTAATCTTTAAAAAAAAAAAATTTTTTTTTTGTACCTCAAATATTGAATAAGAAAAATACATTAAATACTGTAATGTGAATTATAATATTTTATTAATGGAAACATTTAAATTAGTTATTAGTCTATTAATAAATATAATAAAAATTATATAATAAGTAATAAATAATACGTATGACTGTGCCAGTGGCGTAATTTAATAATTTTTGTTAAAAAAATTAATTACAAATAAAAATATAGAGATTATATCTAATTTTATAATAAGTTTTCATTAAATTTCAAATTTTATAAAAAGAATTAAAGCAGTTTGTTCACAATTATATTTGGTGTTAAACAAAACCATCCATTAAAAAAAACTATATATCTGTTTCTAATGTAAAATAATTAACATAAAAAAAGTACCCATCACATTAAAACATATGCTAGAGAAGCTACAGCTTGTACATTCTCAGAAGAGCCTGGAAGGAAGCAGAAACTCAACTTTTTAGAAAAATCTTCTTGTTTAATAGGGAAGGTGTAATGATTTTTATCTATTACAAGATCATCTGATAATTGATCATCATATTTTGCTCGTAGCACATGTACTTGTATTGGATTCCCATTTGTTGAATATGTTGTCATTCCAGCTACAAGTTGAAAAGACTTATGTGGTGGCACTAATAAAACAGGTGCTGAACATGTTCTTTCATTAACATGATTATTTTCCCATTCTTGAGCACTTTTATCGTCAACACAGAATGCATCATTTGAGGTAATATCAACACAAGATTCGCCATCTCCACAGTTAAAATTAGTATCAACAGGTTTGCCTGGTTGACTAAAAGATTCACATGAAAGCCTCACGGATTTCCTTGTAGCGCAAGCGGAGCTTTTATATTTAGCATTATTAGGATCAGTGCATTTAGGCCTAGTGGATACAAAACCATCAGAGCTAAAAGTCTGATTTTGAAAATTTACTACAGGTATTCCTACTACAGCTGAAACCAAAAAGAAAATATATATAATATATAATTGAGCAAACATATTCTGAGAATGATATGGAAAGAAAAGTGAAGTTTTTAATTTGTTCTTGTAAAAAAATAAATAAAAAAAATGAATATTATTTTTTACAGTGATATTTTCATATCATTATTTATACATTTTACCTATAAAAAATCTTATCCATAAGAATGAGCCTTTTATTAATTCCTGAACCGGAAATATGAGCCTTTTACGTAAATAGATCGACCTTTTTTACAGGGCATGGCAAATTCCCGTCACGTATGTCGATCCTATTCATATATGTGATCGACAACGTGCAGGTCGGGAATCATTTATTATTTTTTTCTATTAAATATAGATATTTAATCCTATTAAAAAAGTCCAAAAAAGACCATTTTGTCCGATTTTGTTTTATAACAAAAAAAAAACAAAAATTTAACAAAATGGTGCTTTTTTAGATATTTATTACACAATGAGCACAAATATTAAATAAATTTAATTCATTTCGTTTTATAAGGTAACATTTAATTATTTTTTCATTGATCGATTAATTAAAAAATAATTTAATTATATTATGTAATTCCACGAAACCTGATTAATAAATTACATTACGCTGTCCCTATAAAAAATTTTTCAGAAACTAGAAAAATGATCATTTATCGCTCGGAAATTTTTTTTTTATAGGGGAGCCATTAAAAAAATTAATTAAAAAAATATTATTCCGTTGATCAATCGGGTTTCGAACCTAATTAGGCCATTCAAATTAAGGCATCCTGACTATAAATGTAATAATACATTTTAGGACCTAAATATATTTTAGTATTTTTTTGGATGTAGAAGAAAAGATACATGATATAAAAAAAGATGTTTACGAATGAAAGAGAAGAATTTTCAAGGGAAGAATTATTTGATTTAAGATATAAGATACAACGAGAATTATATAATCAAAGAAATAGATTAATATTGTGAAAAATTATGAAATTTTTTAAGATTTTGAAAAATAATTTCATCATTTATATCAATAAGTTCAATTGTGGAATTCGTAAAAAAAAATTTATTTTAATACACATTGTTTATAAATGCATAAAAAAATAAGTTAAATATTCATCTTACAAATTCGCCACACGAAATTTCGTAAAAGGACTTTTTACCGAAGTCATTTCGCCGAACTAAAAATTTTAAGTTATATTTTTTCAAATATTCATATGATATTTACGAAAATTTTGTTATGATACTAAAAACATTATTTAATTAATATTGGGTATCGCTAAACATCACCGGTGGTGAAATTATGATGTAATGCTGGCCAGTATTTTATTGGATCATTAATTCTGGCCGAAAGTACATCATAATGCTGGTACGGTGATCATCACCGCCGGTGAGCTTTAGCAATTTTCATTAATGTTTTTTAATGGTATTAAATTGAATTTTTAATGATAGAATGTCAATCGCTAACATTATTGGAATGACCGACCTATTTGGTGTCGGTGAAATGGATGATTCGGAGAAAAGTATTCGGCGAAATGTTCATTCAGAGAAATTTCCATTCGACGAAATGGCCCTTCGGCGAAACATCCTTTCGATGAAATGGCTTCTGCGGCAAGTTCTCCGGTGAAATGGACTTAAGAGAAACGTATGCATATCAATATATCGAATTACACCCATTAGAAAATGCGAGACTCTTGAATGATAGAATTAATCTATCTCACACTCCTGATTACCAATTGTCACGTCATTATAATTTACAATCCTAAAACAACAGATTCAGCAACAAGTCCAGTATCCTATTTATCAGCAAAATGATATTCAACAACAATCCTTCTATTTTTTATTTTACTTTAAGGTTCGAATGATAACTCATATTTTATTCTTTATATGGCTAAGCTAAAATATTTAATTTTAAATTATTAAATAAGCTTTAATCTAAAATTATTATAAATTTTTTAACATAACCAAACGGTCCTTATCAATACATAAGAAAATTAAAGTTGAACTTTCATTTGTAAAAGCTAAATTTTTTATATTACTCTCATTTTATAAAATAATCATAACTATTAAAGTTTATTTATTTTTATTTCTTTTCATTTAATTTAATTTCATTCTTTATTTTTAGTTTTATTTTTTTGAATATTACATTTCATTATTTTTCGATTATTTTGTTTTATTTTCTTGGGGTTTTTTTTTCATAATTTATAGGTCAAAAATTTTCAATAAAAATAAAAAAAAATAATTATTTTGTTATGTTTTTTATGTTCAAATTAACAAAAAGAATTTTAAATTAATATTATTAATTATCTGAAAATGGTTACTTCATATCTTTCGAGAAAAAAAAATTGCTAATATTTTATTAACAAATAATATTGTTACAATTTTTGAGTTGTAAAATTTATTAAATTCTTGTAAATTTTCTAACGTAAAATTTTAATAGTAAATTATGCATTTAATACAGAAAATTATTTCGATCATTTTTTTTCCGGAAAATATTGTAGTAACTATTAATAATTTAAGTTATTGTTTCTTTGGTTTAAAATTCTTTATTTTAATAAATTTATATCTGATAATTCATGATTGGTTTCACATGAGCATTATGGTATTGGAAGAAAATCTGATTTCGTTAACGCAAGATTATAAAGAATTTATATCTAACATCGTTACGCAGATCGTTCGGATTATCAGTGTTACACAAAAAGGAGAATATACAATCAAAAAAGGAAAATGCAGGGGTGAAAGGAATGACGTACATGGAATATTACATGGGGTATACACAAATTGTCTAGTGTAACAATAGAATGTCTTTTGGACAATAATTAAAATGTTCCTTTATTTCATGATAAAATATCATCAATTAAATATCATATATGAAAACCAATATACAGTATGATGGTGGTGATAAATTTTTATATAATCCATAGTATGACCATAATAATCTGTAACGATTGTTTAACGATTGCCATATTACTAATGAAATTTGGATTTTTTAAGATAATTCAAAATAGAATTAAAACATTCGCTACCTACATTATGACAAGTATATTGAATTTCATTAACATATATTCAATAGATATTTTAAGTTTTAATCCAATTAAGAGACAAGTATTTTGTGTATCTAAACGTTTGATAAAATTAGAATAATTAAGCAATGTATTTGAAGAATTGTCGCAGAAATTGTTTAATTGTTTAAACTCAAAAAATTTTTTATAATTCTAATTCTGTTTCACTTCCTAAAGCTTCTTCGAAAACGATTATTTTTGCCATATATATATGTTAACGTTTAATTTATACTTTATTTAAAAATAATTAATAGAAATATCATGGAAATATAAACACTATTTATCTACTCAAAAATTAATTATCAAGTTATAAAATCCAACACAGAAAATTACAGAACAAGGTAGTGAAGTTACTTATCAGCTTTAATATATTTGCCTATTTTGGTAAAAAAGAAAAATTTAAAAATTGTCAACGTGGCGTACTATAAATAATATAAAAAATTTAATTACCTTTTCTTTGTGTTTCTTCATCAAACTTACGCTTTCTTGAAAATTCTACAGGTACAGTTGTGCTTTGAGAAACGGAATCCGTATTTTGTGTTAATGAACTACTGTAAAAAATACATAATGAATTTATATTTTCATAATTTATACTCATTATATTAATAATTACCTTCGAATATTATTTATATCATATTCATATTCTTTTGTAATATATTCTATAAATTAATAAAAGGTCGTCCAATTAATGTTTCATGTCTTTTATATTAATAGTTAATTACTAATGACGAATATATTGCAACATACCAAATGGAGTCATTTCAGAAATCACGGAACTTAGCGCTCTGCTTGTATAAATTGCTTTTGGATGAGATTTTTTACTAAATTCGGGTCCAAGTTTCTTTAATTGTATTAATTCTAATCTTTTTGCTTCAGCATTTATAAATGCTTTCTCAATAATACTATTTTTAGTTGTAAAACACTGTTCATAAAACAGTCCATTGTTAAAAAAAGCTTTGGTTATAAAATCCAATTCATTACCCCATTTGTTAAAAGAATTAAGGATTTCAATTATTTTACCAATAGTTGGTCTTTTTTGAGGATTAGAATCCCAACATTTTATCATTAAATTGGAAAAACAATCAGGAGTATCATTTGTAATTTCAGGACGTTTTCCATCAATAATTTCATAAATTAGATTAACATTATGCTCAACATTAGCAAATGGTTTACAACCTGTTGTAAGTTCCCACATAATCATACCCAAACCATATATATCAGATTTTTTTGAAAATACACCACCTTTAAATATCTCTGGTGCAATATAAGGTATTACTCCGTATATTTCATTGTTTAATGAAGAGTTATTTGCAGGCTGTGATAATCCTAAGTCTCCAATTTTCCAGTCTTCCAGTATCATTAATAATATATTTCCACTATGAATATCACGATGTATAAAATTATGATTATGAATTTTTTCAAGTCTAAAAAAAAAATTAGTACTAATTAATAAAATTAAATATAAATAGCAAATACATGCATTAAAAATACTATAAATACCCAAGTGCAATATCCACTAAAATTCTTAATTTTTTTCCCCATTTTATTTCTTTAAAATTCTTTTGCAAATAACTGTATAAATTTCCACCATATGCATATTCCATTACAAGCATATACTCTTTTGTTACAGGATCTTGTGTAATACCATAACACTTAACAAGATATGATTCATCATGACAATGATAAAATGATTTTAGCTAAATTATAAATAATAAATATGTTAATATATATTATATTAACAATGCAATAATATTAAATATTAAAATTTTACCTCATTTAAAAAATATTTATTGATACCTCGTGAATTAATTAATTTTTTTATGGCAACATCACTATCACGTGTACCGTTTGACCAAGTTGCTTTATAAATTGTACTAAATCCTCCTTCGGCTATTTTCTTTAAATTTTTAATTTTTGAATATGGAATCCATGTTATTCCTCTTAAATAAGATCTTTTGATGAAATTATATACTTTTAATGGATTTGAACTTGTATAATTATTTATATAATTAGCAATCAAATGATGACTATTATCATCAATTCTAAAAAGAAATTCATCTATAATACAATTTCCACTAATTATATTTGTAATATCAATAGTAATAAATGATATTCTTTTACATTTCTTACATTGAGATTGGTATGTAATTCCAAAAATAATATTAGTCGTTAAACAATACCTACATCCACTATAAACTATATAGCAATTTGAACACCATTTTTGACAATAAGTTTCTGACTCTTGTTGTATGTATTCTAGTTCTAATTGACAAATTACACATTTGTTAGAATTATCCCACCATGGTAAATTTAAAATTGAAATAGGTTTTTTAGTTAAAATTGATTCTACCAAACCGGAAGAAAGCCGATAACTTTCTTGATTATGTTTAAATAACCATTCTTTATCACATAATTCACAAACTATTTTATTATGAGTACAATAGTAATCATTGAATGACGGGGTATTTGGGATTATTTGTTTAAAATATGAAACCTCAGAACAATATTCACACCATTCTTGAATGTTCTTTGTATGAAAAGGATTTCTTATTGATTTATGTTCAATACACTTAGCGTACCTATTTGCTGTTATATACGTATCCAAGTATGTATTATTACATGTTTTATATGTTACGTTTTTAATATATTGAAATAAACAATTTCTGCAATATTTTTGTTCAAATTCAAGTGTCTGGGAGTATTTATTTTTACAAATAAAACAATTTTCCTCCTTTTTCTTAAAGGGGATAAACAAAACAGGTAAAGGACTAGACTTTAATCTTGATGATGAATTATTATCTGTATTCATAATAATATATTTGAGAAAGTAGCTTACAAAAAATTTGAATGTAAAAATTATATAATAATATTTATATACTGTATATATATTTTTAGAAAAAAATGAAATTCCGTTGACCTTTTCTTTATAGAAATCAAAAAATTCTAATTATGAAACATAACAACAGTCTAATTTGATAAACAAGGAAAGATCTTTACTTAATTTGGAAATTTTTTAAAAGTTTGATTCTCGTTTTATTTGGAGATTACAAAAAAATTACGGAAAATTATTTATCCGATGTAATTAACACAGGGAATTTGTGTGATTATTTCATAACACTATTTATCGATCACTTCCTACTTAGGGTCTAGTATTTATAAAATTTTGTCACTCCTTTTATTTTGTTATACATAGCAGAATGGAGAAATATTGACAAAAAGGCGCTTTACCAACAAAGCTGAAAAAAGTTTGGACACATTTTTTCATTTTTTCGATATTTGTTTTAAGTGTCCGAACGGTAGCTGTCTAAACGAAGTTTAATAGTATTATTAATAAGACGGGTATAAAATTTTGAGGAAAAATTTTTTCAACCTTTGAAAATGACTGCGGATGGCGCAGTAAAAATCTAAAATTGAAACTGACGGGAACGAAAAAGGAATGCGAGTGAAACTGGAGATGCATACAAACGATCTGCATATATCACGTGGGAAAAGCGAACTAAGGATAGGTTGTATAATCAATTGTATAATTTTTTTTTTTTAAAAAAAAAAAAAAAACTTTATTAATATTATGACAATTATTGAAAAACAATTTGTCCTAATTAGACGACATGCATCTCCTAATAAAGTATCTATCTCATACATAAAAACAAACAAAAATAAAATAAAAAAAAACAAAATAAAGATTAAACAAACTACAAAATACCAAACGTACTAGCTATTTATAATTTTAATTTTAAGTTTTAATTAAAATCTATGCTAATACCCACTATCATTAATAATAGATACTTTACTAACAAATTTACCACTTTTTCTTATTCTTTTTCTTTGATTTCCCACCCTTCCTACCTTTCCCCCTTGAGCGGATTTTTCTTTTTTCGCCATAAATGTAGCAATATTTTCTGATCCATTCTCCTTCATCAGTTTCATCACTACTAACCGATCCCCTACTCAATTCCTCCTTACTACATCGCTTTTGACCAATTTTGTCTTCTTCTGAAATTTCTTCTTTTTTAATTTCAGGCAGACGCGATGAACAAATTTGATTCAACTTATTGTATAGACTTATATCCTCTTCAGAAGCTGGAACTTCTCCAGTTTTTTCTTTTTTCCTGAAATCGTTAAATGGACGTCGATCACTTTGTCCGGAGTCACGTGACAGATCGTATCTGACCCTTTTTCAAGAAAACGAACTGATGATGCACCCTTTCGATTTTGTACACCACTTCTTCCTCATCCACACTCTTTACTAACGTTGCAGACTTCGAAATTTCTGCGTAACTATTTAACTGCTCTTGCCACAATCTCCTCCATATCTTTCTCCGTATATATATACTCTGAACCTCTTTTCTCCTTACTTTCACTACTCGCGGACGTCCCAATAGAAATCCTTATCAATTGTATAATTGTCGTTTTAGATGATATAAATTTCTTTCTACTTGAGAAAGTTGATAATTTTTAAATGAAAAAGGAGCTATTTTTAAAAATGCTACAAATGCTTAAACAATCTTATAAGATCACGTTCAATAAAAATAAATATAAACAGAAAACCTAACATGATAATTAGGCATTTGTAATACCATAAAGGAAAATTATATTTTAAGGCCTATCACAAGGATTTATTAGAGAAATCATGTAATAATCTATAAGATCATCTATGATTAAAAAAGTTTGGTAATTTGCAAAGTGTTGTATAATATGATTTTGAAAAATAGTATGTAGTTCGTACGTCTCGGCATACACTTTTTTAATCCCTTGAAGTCGTATGCAATGGCGCTCGCTCCTTCTTTAAAATATGAAAATAAAAATTTAAATAAATATTTTTATTTGTTGTAATTTATTTATTTAAAGATAAATGCACATAAGCATAATCATATTTAAGCTTTTTACAAAAATGTATTCATGTTCTTTATTTAATTTAAACTTAAGTAAAAAAAAATTGAAGCTGCAAAATACTAAATTACCTATAAAAAAATTATATAGGATTTCTTGCCTACATTATAATCCTAATTCCTTTTTCTTTACTAAATGAGCTAATTCTAAAGCTTTAGCTTCAGCAACATCTTTTCTAACAGAGGCTTTTGATAAAATTTGATCTCTCCCTATAAAAAAAAATTCTGAGAAAAACTCTGATAAATGATCATATTTCTAGTTTTATTCCGAAGAAACTAAGACACGTGATCATTTTACTGAAAAATTTTATTAAGGTCTCAAAGTAATTTTTTGCGCAAAATTTTTCACGGCCGTTTGCTTGCTTTCAACACGGATCTTTTAACAGAAAAAACACTTAAAAAGAGTTCTCACAACATTTTTTTTAACAACACGCCAACCCAAGAAACACTTTATTAACTCTTTTTTACGTTGAGTACATACACTTTAACTCGAAATAAAAAGTTATAAAATTTTAGGAGCAAATTTTTCACGCCTAGTTCTCTTATCCTATTCATAATACCTTTTCTTTTCCTTTTATCGTTATGAGCTCAACCACTACACCTACTACAGTAGTCAAGGAAAAAAATAAATAAAAACCTCCGGAACATGTTTTATTGCGCCTCTATAACCCACTCCCAAGACACACACTCGAAGTCAAATGGTTTTGCGCACATGATCCGGACTAATGATGCCGACTTAACTGAAGCTAAATGATGAAATAGTTTAAACATTTTGCATTTTAGTTTCAGCTTGTTATTATAGTTGTTAAATGTCATAATAAAGTTTAAATAATAGCTTGTTAAAACCTATTTTGAAAGTTAAAATAAGCTTTTATGTATGAAACGCGTTTAAACAAATTAACACTTCTATACGGATTTATAATAAAAATACAGATTATTTTAAAGAACTAAGTGATAAAATTGGTAAAATTTAATTATTATTGTAAAACATTTTATAGTTAAAAAGTGTAATAAAAAAGTCTGTAAATGAAGTGTTTTAACATGTTAAAACAATTTCAACGATGTACTTAACTATCATCAGTTAAGTCGGCATCACTAATCCGGACGACAGACATGTAGATCGCTTCCATTTTTGGATAATTCTGACCAGCATTACATAATGCCGCCTAGCTAATAGAAATGTGCCGATCTCCCCTGACCTAAAATTTACGCTAATAATTTATTTTTGGTAATTTTTATTTTATTACATACGCAATAGTTTTATTTTCAACTTGTTCATAATTAATGTTAATCCAATCATCTGAATCAAAATAATCAAAATCATCTTCATTATGATTACAGTATATTTGGATCAATGTATTCAGTGTTTTATGCCCATTCATCTTTTTAACAACCCCAGCTTCTGATGTATATACTTATCATAATATATAATAATACGTATATATGTATGTATGATAATATTATTTAAATTTTTTATTACATACAAATAACACATAATTATGATCTTATTAACAAATATATACTCTGAATCATTTTTTGTTTATTATTGGATTTTAAATGAGTCAGTATCATAATAAAAAAAATTTGCGTTTAAACAATTGAAGAACAGTGATAAAATATGACAATATTCTCTATTGAATAAATGACAAATAACTAGTCATTTTGAAGTTATTTGATTAAGTGATTTCTGCATCTTTGGTAACTATGCTTACATTACCCATTTATTTAAGTCCATTTTTTTCTTTCCCTCTTTCTCTTCTTCCTTTATTACAATATGGCAACTTCCTTTTACAATATGGCAAGTTCAAATATATTTTTAGGATATATGCCTGAATTATTAAATGATATCATACAATACTTGCAAGATGATCATAGAACATTACACTCGTATTTTGATTAATAAATTATGGTGTCGTTTAGCAATTCCATTTTTATGGAAAAATCCATTCTCAATAAATTATCCTAAAAATTATTGTTATATTGATGTTTACTTACATGATTTAAGTGAAGATGATAAAACTAAATTAAATGAATATGGAATCAAAATAAGAGTATTTTCTTCAAATACATTATTTAATTATTATGGTTTTTTTAAATGTTTAAAAACATGCGACTTTAAATCATCTATTGAGGATTGGATGAGTATTAAGAACGAATATTTATATCAGCAATCATCTCAACAACAACTTTTAAGATTAATTTACACATCTTTAATCGAAATATTTGTTAAGAATGAAACAAATTTACATACTTTTGAATTCAATGGAAATTATTATGAAAATATTATTTTGGAGATAATTTTGCAAAATCCAAAATTTATTCATAACATTAGAAATTTATTTATTACTTTTATATCTAATAATGAGGTTACAGCTTTTAGGGATTGGAACCGGTTATTGTTAACCGGTTAATTAACCAGTTAAGACGGTTAACCGGTTAAAACTATATTTACCATAATTCTAGTCAGATTTTATAATGCGGCCCAGAGACATGTCATGGATTGATGATATCATTTTACGATGTATAAAGAAGTATATTATGAAAGAGAAAAGAGTTAAGTACTTAGCTATTAATGTAACTGAACAAGTATTAGCAAATGAAGCGAAAGAATTTAAGTTATATAATATAGAATTTACATCTATGTGTAAAATTTATAATTACCTGCCTGATTTGCTATAATTTAAGATGTACAATGTACAAAAATTAAATCAGCTAAAAAACGACCAAATTTTTTTTAAAATAAATTTTCTTTCCAAATGCTCAGGCAATTTTTCATTTAATAATTTCTAACCCGTCGTTATACTGAATTAAATTAGGCTAATCACTTTATTTTGATTGGATTTTTATATGTAAACTAGAATATGCGATTTGCCAGGGGACTTCGTCCCCCAAACATAACATTTATAATTAAAAAATTTTTTGATATAAATAAATTGAATTGTATGTAAAATATTACTGAATAATAAAATTTTATTGTAATTAGACCCTATAAA
>QZLH01000129.1:0-12307 GCA_003833135.1 Oehlia diaphana | reverse complement strand
TTCCCAAAAAGATGAAAATATGTATGAAGATCGGAGGACAAACTACAAATTAAGCGAAAAAGTGAATAAATAAGGAAGGTCATGCAGGATGATCACCACTTCAAAAGCATACTATCGCCAAAAATGTAAAAAAAATAGTTCTGTAAATCACTAGCAAGCAAATATTAGAAGTAATCATATAATAAATATCAATAGATGCGTAGTGTTTACGTGTTAAAAATCATTATGTTATTCAGAAAAAATTCTATTCAAATTTCCAATAGCGTTCAAATGAATACACAATAATACACAAATGATGCTGATCCAGAATTTAGAATATGACATTATTTGATAAATTTGCAAGAGTCAAGACTTAGGTAAATTCTTTTTAGATAAATTTAATTATTATAATAACTTGTAATTATTTTCAATATTTTTGATTGCTTGATATATATATCTTTTATTTTGTCGTAAAAAAAAAGCTCTACATAATATATTCAGTTTAGCTCAAGTTAAAAGGTTTGAAAGCTGTTATTTGTCGTCATACAAATCACATAAACGATATCATTTTATAAATCTCTATGATAATATCTAGTTATTCTAGTATTGGCATTATTATTCAGAAAAACATAAGAAATAACAACAAACAAGTGTACATACAAAGTATATAAAACTTAATAAAAATCTTTGGCTGTAATATGCAAAATATCACTTCATAATATAATAATTGGGTGGTTTAGACTTTTAATAATTAATATTGTGCCGTAGATTTAAAGTACTAAAATGATATCATAAAATATATATATGAGAAATACAGCTTTGATATATCATTTCTACCGTTTGCTGCTTATCTACTATAATTCAACATGTCAAAGGTCAAGTTCGTCCACAACACTCGGCTGCCTGTAAGAACAAATCAATGATTAAGACCAATCACCACTAATTTTTTCTTTTTTTTAAAAAAAAAAATTAGTAACGCATTTTATTAATTATTTGAATCATAAAAGATTACATAATTGTACAAGATACCAATAATAACTTATCGATAACCAATCTATCTAAAAAACTATGAACTAAAAATTACTAATAAATCATGTAATCTATTCTAATCCCTAACTAATATCTAATTTTCATACTGAAACTACTGTATAGATCTATTATCGAAAATACTATTCATCATTTTCTAATTTTATTGAATTTTTCCGTTAATGTTTTTGTTATTTTCTTCTTTTTTGTTTATAATTATTATTATTTGTTCCTTCTTTTGTATCCTTCCTAACTCTCTTGTCCTTTTTACCAATTCCTCTTTTCCTTTCTATTTCGACGACTTCCTCACACCTCTTAATCCAAATTTTAACTTTTAGTTGATTATAATGATAGACCCATAAATTAAAAATCACCTTTTTTTCTTCCTTATCATTACTTATCTTATTGAATCTATTATTATAAAAATTCCCATTCATTGTTTTGTCTAGTAAAATTGAAGATTTTTCAATTAAAATACTTGTAACAGCAATATTAATATTTCTTACAATAGCTGCTTGATGGACACTATAGTTCAATATTCTCTTATCGTAAACTCGTTTGCTTCACATGTCCAAACATGATCCCAATCCTCCGCTTCTTTTTCGCATCTTATACATATCTCGGAATCTTTCATATTTACTCCTCTTTTAAACAATTTAGCATAAATCGGTAAATCTTTCAGCAAATTTTTAACCTTATATGCACGATCTAATGAATCATGATCATTTGTTTGCTGTTTGGAATAGTTATTTAAATTAATACACAACATAATAACTTATTCTAATCTAGTTCATAAGAGAAATTATAATAAACTAAATCTTCATCTAATTCACTATTTAGAATCTCGTTTTTTTATCCCATCGGTATTATGTATACACCGATGGATTTTTTTGTAAATTATTTCACCGGTATAAAAAAAAATATAAAAAAGTATAAAATCCATCGGTGTATACGCCATACACAATGAGATAACAAGTATGTATTTCACCTTTGTCTTCAATTTACTCCATTCTCTGAAATCTCCTGAAATTAATAATTTATTCCTATACAGATTTGAATTCAATTAACTAAGAATCCGTTCATTATAATAGAACAATCAGGAAGTCTTTCCAATGTGAAATTAATCATCGAACTCATATAATTCACTAATTGAATCTTAAATTCCTAATTTGTTAGCTTTAATATTTTCTTCATTATTAAACACTCACAATGTTTTATTCATTTTTTCTAACTAATTTTCTATCCACGTCAATTCTGTAAAATAACGTTCATCCGTCTCTTTCTTTTACTCGCTACAGTATGTTAATAAAATTAATATTCATGGTTTCTATTTTTTCTGTGGTTTTAACATATAAACAATTATCATTGTCTAACAATAAAACCGCCATTATTAATTCATGTAATATGATACTAATTGTGTCCCTTGAAGTAATAATTAAACATATATTAATTTCGTTATTGCCGTTATCTAACAAAATCTTCTCTAATTATCCACGAATATATGTCTTTTATTTTCTCTTTTACCTAGTCAATTTTTAATCTTAATAATTTTCTTTCAAATGGGTAGTCATCAGGTAAAATAAAAATTATTTTGATTTTTTATCCTACTAAAGAATTTTTGATTAAATAATTTAGAAAAAAAGATTATATATTAAGTTAAATAAATTCTAAGAATTTAATATTTTTATATCAAATTGAAGTGTGACCGAATTTTCATTTAATTGTTAACTTCCAAACTTAAGATAATAAGATAATATAAATTTCCATTAGGTCTTGATGAAACAATCTATATATTGCGTGTCAGAGTTTCTTCGGAATAAAACTAGAAACGGAGTTTTTTACATAATTTTTTTTATAGGGAAAGTTGTAAATCAACTTTGATTAATGACAAGAAATAAAACTAGGGATGGCAACGGTCACGGTCATTAACCGGTTATGACCGGTCATGACCGTGACCGATATCGGTCGGTCAAGGACCTCTGACCGACCGTTTGACCGACCGGTCTGACCGACCGTTTAACCGACCGTTTGACCGACCGTTTAACCGATCCTGAAAACGTTTGCGAAACGTCTTTTAATATAAAATTTAATAAAAAAATGTTTCGCAAACGTTTTTTAAATATTTTAATGGAAAACGTTGCGAAAACGTTTTTTATTAAGTATTTCATAAAAAAAAAACGTTTCGCAAACGTTTTCAGGATCGGTTAAACGGTCGGTCAAAGGTTCTTGACCGGTTATGACCGACCGATGACCGACCATGACCGACCGTTGCCATCCCTACTTGTAAATTTTGTACATCGAAGTTCCCATATTATCTACTGTATAAAAGGTTTTTTAAAAAGTATAAATATACCAAAACTCCCTCAAATTCTCAATACTTCATTTTTCATTTTTTTTTTTTTTCAAAAACTTCAAATAAACATATTCATATAATGAACTCACTCACTCAGAGAAATTCACTTTTCAATTTTTTTTTTTTCAAAAATTTCAAATAAACATATTTATATAACGAACTCATTCAGAAAAATTAAAGTATGGAATATGATATTTCGTACTTTATGGAAAATATATCCTCTACTTCATTTTTCGTTTTTTTATCAAAAACCAAATAAATACATTTATATAACACACTCACGAACTCACGAACTTAGAGAAGTTAAACTCGTACTTTATGAAAAATATATTCAATATAAAATTTTTCCTTTTTATGAACTCTCTCTTCGATAGGTAACTCGTCAGATGAAACTAATAAACCAAGAATATCTTTTACCAGATAGGTTCTTTAGGTCTTCTTTTGTTTTTCGATATTAGAAAAAATACATTTTATTATTATTTTATGGAAAAATATATTCAATATGAAATTTTCTTTTTTATTTTTTTTATTTCCAGGCAAGACTTGTGACGATTCTTTCTTGGTTGGCAATGAAATAACACAAATTAATATAAAACAATACTCAAACTCAACGTTTAAGGTCAGGTTGAAAATAAAGAATATAATCTTGAATTTTCTACCAAAGATGAAAGAATGTAATACGGTATGGATTGTATTTACAAATTAAGATTTACGGTAGACCAATATTAAGGTAAGCATGCGCTCCCTGCTTGCATAGTTTTAATGATACAGGCTTACAGATAAAAAAGTTGAAAGGAAGTATATATGAGAAACTGGCTTTCCCGGAGGAGGGTTAGCCTATGTACCTGGCTCGTATGCATGGTGTCATATTGTCAGTGGTATCCCAAAGGACCATTACAGTAGGGGTTTAAAAAAAAGAAAAAAAAAATATATAAAAAAAAGAATAAAAGTGAAAATGAAAATGAAAAAAAAAAATATAAGAAAAAAAGAAAAAAGGTGAAAAAAAAAATGAAAATGAAAAAATAAAGAAAAAAAAATAAAAAGAAATGAAAAAAAAATGAAAAAAAAAGAAAATAAAATTTTACAAAAAAAAAAAAATCTTTATTGTGTAAGTTCTAGGGTCTCCACTTGAATAGTATGATACTATCACCTTTCTGGAGACTTTTTTTTTACGCGTATGGTGGTGGTTAATTTTTCTTCCACCTGGTACCAGCCATACTAACGACTTTTTTTTCTTATTATTATAGATTTCATTTATTATACTTGTAATTAAAGAAGAATAGTTGAAATTCGTGGTAGACCATCATCTATTTATAAGATAAGCATGAAGCGAGATTAGAAGTGATCATCATCGTGGGTGAGTAGGTTTGGATGTTGAGACGAAGGTTACCTAGTCTCCGTTATTCCGTATTTGCGATAAGGTGATCATGAGCATAAGGGTGGCCGAGGTATACCACTTGGGTCACTACCATATGTATGGTCACTACAAGTATACCGTACTACCCTTTTATGATGAACTCAGGCCTATGTTAACTTTTGCCATGTATCTATTTATACAAAAGTATTTATATTTAAACTTTATTATCGTTATAATATTTTGGCGAATTTATTATTTTAATTAACCTAGATGCAAGAAGGTAATGCACATGTATTGTTGCATAAGACAGTTATTGCGATATGTGTTGATCTAGACCTAATATCCGAATTATTGATTGTTAACATATTATATATATCACGCTTGTAAAAACTCTTTTGAAGTTTAATTGAACGGAAAATTCAAGATGAAAGTAAAAAAAAAAGTCAAGTTGCTACAAAAATGAAATATAATACACTAACACCTCTAAGTGCATCCCCCTTGGGACCACAGTAAAAAAATATCACTGTAGTAGTAGAATAAAGAGTTAAAGTTAGTTTTCCATTTAATTTGCGTAGGATTTTGACTAAACGTTACATTTGAATTATCGTTATACAAAACTAATGTTAGTCCGGAGCGTAGAGATCCAGGATGTGAGGTGGTACAAAAATGTCCTGTCGAGGTTCTTCATATACGATATTTATGTATATCACAATGTGCTATGAAAAATTGAAAATATCTCTATCTGTTTATATTAGATCAATAAATATTTTTATATTTTTAAATTTTTGATATAAAGTTTTTTGACGCGATAGAATTTTAAAATTTTTATAATATGAAACAAAATAGTTTATTTTTGTATAAATTTACAACAAATGCGTAATAAATTAAAGTGAATCAAAATAAAATGAATTAAATAAATGATGCTGCATCATTTTTTCTAAATAAATACGCTCGTAGAAACGTAACTTTACATGTACTTCTATCACATGTATATCTCAAACACTTTCTAAGTGCCAAGTCTGTGTTGTCCCAAAGAGATAAGAAATTATTAATAGAAACGAAATATTGTGAGCCAAGATTACAGTAATATTATCGACTTCAATATTTTTTTATTTGCAAAAATAAGATACAATAAGAAAAAGTATAAAATTTTAAAGGATACAATATAGTTATTTGTAAAAGTGTATATTTTAAAGATGGAGTGATTAATATGCAAATCAGATTAGATTTCATTTAAATTGTTAGAAAATATGGGATTTTATTAAAAGAAATGAACATTAAAAAAAAATTACAATTATTATTAAATAAATAAATGAAATTTTAATGTAAATATACTATGCCAAATGAGGATATTTTAACATTATATAAAGCGAATAGTAAAATGAATCAAATTTATGTATATTTCCCTGAATTCTAATTAGTACCATGGATATAACCTCTATTAATTATCTGGGTTATACCAGCGTTACAAAAAAATCACTATCACGCGACTTTGGCCGGAATTATGGCATTAACGGTATATGATGAGACAGGAATTCTTAGGTGACGATTATTTTCTAGGTGGTCACGTGAAAGTGAAATTTTTATGGTGACGGTGGGCGCATTGTCAAGTCAAATGATTTTTTCTCAATGCTATTTATTGTAAATGGGTGCTCAAATGGTTAAAGAGCAAAGCATTTCTTTCCATTGATAAATAATATCAAATTATAATGATTTCTTGTAAATTACTAAAAAGAAACCATAAGAAATTATTATATCCAGTTTAACTAATGAAAACGTTTGATTACATTTGAGAGATGATGGATACTATGTAAAATGAATAATTTCACTGAAACAAAAATATCTTGCAATTTGTTTAATTAATTAATTAAAATAATAATATAATTTATCAAGATTTCCCATTTCATATTTCAGGAAAATGATTACTTTTTGATTTTATATTTATATTTGATGTATAGTTTGCATGTGAAATTAGTTGCATCTTACCTTTAACTGAAATTAACGAGGGAGGAAAAGGTAGCGTAAGCTTATCTATTGGTTTATGTTGGATGTGATTTATTAATATTGGGTAGAAAGAGAGAACGGTCGCTTTCGGCTTTCTTTACTAAGATACCGTATTAGCTGATCATGATGTAGACGATGTAATTATCATCTTTTGTTACTCTGTCTTATATTAGAGCATTGATCACCGAAAATTATGGTAAAAATTAAATTTTTATATTATTCCTCTTTATTAAAATGCAATTTAACCATACACATTACGTTCAAAATAATTACATATTAAATAAAATAATATATTAAAAGGTAAAAATTTACAAAGTATTTCATGAATTTGAATTTGATGTTACAAAAGCATTCGGAGAATCATATGATCTAGCGGAATGGATTAAAATGTTAATATTAGTAAATTGAAATTAAAAAACAAACACAGATTATAATAATAATAATTTTTTTTTTAATATTTACAAATCATCAAGCTCATCATCGCTAGATTCTGGATGTTCTTTCTTTTTTCTTTTATATGCGTACGCAGAAATTATAATAGAAAAATACACCTACAATATTTATTATAAAAAGGCATCAATCTTATTAACTTTGATTAAAATAATAATAATAAATAATAATAAATAAAAAATAAAATTTAATACATACTGATAAAGGGATTGAAATAGCAGTAATAGCAATAGAAAGGGTTAATAGGGAAGTATACGTTTTATTACATGCATCAGCTCGAGATGAAGTAATATCACCAGGACCAATACAATCATCCAACATTGATGATTTATACATTACAGTAACGACAATTGTTACAATATGACTTATAATGTCAAGTCCTACAATCCCTTGTGCTATTTTAGAATATATTGACATCATTTTATAAGTGTTCTAAATAAAATTAATAAGGTTAGTTTAAGGGAATGAAATAACATCAAATATAATTATCTTTCGTTACATACTGCTAAAGCTACAACGAACAATCCAAATAATGCACCGAGTGTTATCAATCCATAAAAAATAATCGTTGAAATAGTACACGCACTAATATATTTATAAACTAAATATATATAAAAATTAATTAATCATTTAGAAATGTATCAAAATATTGTACATACAAATATAGAAATAAAGCCAATAAAATCACTTACAATTTATTCCTTCGTTTGGTGAAATGAGATATAATACATTGCTAACAGTCTGAAAAGTTCCATAAATCTTTAGAGAAAATTAGAATATTTTGTTAAAAAGATGTTCAAAATAAATAATTAATTTTTTTAAAAAATTAAAAATTGAATTTCTTAACTTACAAGCCATAATGATGATGCAATTACAACACCAGATTTTAACGGTATGCAAGAACAACATTTAGTCAATTGTACGTCCATTAATTCGTTAGAAGAAAATAATTAGACCGTAGAAAATTTCCTGGAGAGAAAGATCATAAACCATTGAAGTCATAGTAGTTAGTAGAAAAGGTTAAAAAATTGGTTGATCGACAAACTTGTTGGTTTTTAAGTTAGTCCACCCGTGCTCCGTTTGTTTAAATCACGAGGTCACACATCGGAGAATTCGGAGAGCACTAAGTTTAATCTAACCAATTTTGGCTAGATAATAAGTCTAAATGCAGAACATTTCGTAGTTTCTGCGTCATTTACAATGATGGCTGCGGTCAGGTATTTACAACTGATACAGGTTTTAGTACTACGGCATGTCTTCATACTATTAATTTTGTTACATTTTCCATTAACAGCAATTTAGCGCATTTCAATTTTTTTTTTGGATAATTATCGTGATATACAATATTATGCTAGATTGAATTTAAAATTTTATTTAAATAATAGAACAATAATACAAAGAATCTGTAATAGCTACTGCTAGATTGGTTTCTATTATGCTTTAGTATAAACTTAGAATGCAAGAATAAAAATCAATTTTTTTTATTTTTTTTTTAACAGACAGAGATTGTGATTGCTGTTTGAAACCAAAATATTGAGAAATGTTACGTTATGTGACACCTTGTTTCAAAAAGTTTATTATTTTCATTAACAGCATTAACAGCACCTATTTTTAAAAGAAAAGAAAGTACTTTTGTTCAGTCACTTATATTATTTTCCACAATCACGAGTTGGTTAATTAGTCAATTTTATTTTTAGAAGTGGGCGGGATAACTGCTTGCATACTCATCGCAACGCCATGTATTTTCCATAAAAGATCACTGATTTGGTAACTGTGTAATTTTTTTCTCACCCCATTTTTATTTTTACCAGCCAATCAATGAGATGTCATCACTAAAAAGTAACGAATATTGAACGTGACTTTTACAATGACATTTTGGTTGGGGTAAATGTTCTAACATCGAATACACCCCTTTTTTTGAAAGACGGTGAGAAAAAAACTTTTCTATTAATTTTTTCTAGAATATTTAAAAAATCCGTAACACAATTCCAGAAAAATTCTAAAACAATAAAATTAAGTATAATTTATTATTTTATGCATTTTAATCTTCCATTCTTATTTCTAAAAAAGGTAAAAAAAATTTATTCGTATAGAGTTTGTTCTTTGTTTTTTATGAAAAAAATATTTACGTATGGAAAATAATATGATTTAATCGGGGTTTCATTTCCGTTTTTACGCCAAGTTTCAACAAATTACATCAAATGCCAAGTTAAAAGTATCAAACTTTAAATTTAGTAAGCCATATATTTCTCCCAAAGATCGCAGTATCTTATTTATGAAAAAATTGAATTTCCACCTTGCCAAGTATTTTTAGCTATGTTCAAATTACCATAAGTAGATTATGTATGTATACTGTATACTGCATTTAAGTTTCAATTTTTTTTTTTTTTGTAATACGAGCTATTGTTTCCTTTGATTTTTTGATTTTTAAATTTTGAAATTTTTTTAGACGGAGAAGACGGAGTTAATTTTACATTGTTTCATAATCTTAAATAGTAATTTCTTTATGCACATGTTAAAACATTCATTTATACTTTTAGGAAGAAATGAAATCTAATGTTGATCAATCAAACTTATATAAATATGGAGGGGAAAGCTTTTTTTTTATCTTCATTTATGAATAAAAAAAATTCTAACCTTCAATTGTAACAATTCACAGAATCTCTTTAAATACAATATATTGTTATTCGTTGGATTTCAGCAGCTACATAAGTTAAAAAAAAAATGTCACGAATGAATAAATTGTTTTTCTGTATTCCGCAGGAAGTTGGCGCTGTAATTATACCATTATTATGGCTTGTATGTTTTTAATATTTTTTTTTTTTTTTTTTTTTTTTTTTTTTTTTTTTTTTTTTTTTTTATTATGCATTTATTGTATACTGTACTACATACATGTTTCTTAATAAAATCTTTATAAGATCACTGGAGTTATAGTAATCGTAAAATTTACTTTGGATTTTTGCTCATCTGTTAAAGGAACAAATAGTAGGTCTTCATTATATCACATATATATATGTGTATATAATGTCAAGTCAATTTTTTCATGAATATATTTCTAATAAATGATTTATTAAAAAATCACTTTAGTGTTTGCATATAGCAGCGTATATACTATCCTAATAATGGCAATTTGCGGATTAACGATTATTGGAGCAGCGATTATTTTATATATTTTAGCTTGTGCTGTATGTAACGCAAAAAAATTATGATATTCAAAAAAAAAAAAAAATTCTTTAACCCTAAATTTTTATATTTCCTACTTAGAAAACACCAAACATGATATCAGTATACTTTATAATAACGGTTGTTATTGGGATAATCATCATTATGGGTAATATAGCAGCACTTGTTGAATTTATAGTGCATAAAACAACTATTTTGGGGAGATGTAGCAATAATAATAATTTATGTGATAACGCATACGGCGACTATTTGGCAACAGCCATCTTTTCTACCGTTATATCAATTTTTTTATCTGTATGTGAAATTTTTTTTTTCATTTTTTTTTTTTATTTGAAAAATAACAGATATTCATTTTATTATTATTTATAGGTGCATTTTGTTGTGGTAATTAACGACTATAAACATAAACAAAACGGAACCGGCCCATATGCTGTATAAACGAGAAAGGATTAAATAATCAGTTGTACTTTATAATCAAGTTGTTGCACTACAAGGGGACCGTATTTAGTATGTGTATGAGAGTTATCAACGAAACATTCCCAGACATTGGCTAATGTTACAACTTCTTTTTTTTTTCCGGAACTTCATGCATTTTTAAAATACGACAAATTGTGTATGATTTATAAACGATGTAATATATTCATTATTTTTGAAACTTTAAATTATAATCATAATTATATATGTATAACAGTCTTAGCCATTATAGGAATATTATATTAATTTTTTTGATTCGATCAAACAAATAAATAGTTATACAAGAATCTATTTGTTTGTTTATAATTATTAATAATAAAAATCTTGTTTATCACATTAATTTTATTATAAAAGTTAAATAATAAGCTGATGCAAGCATGCAACTTTAAATAATTTGGAAAAAAATCAACTAAATTAAGCTATATTAATTTTCTGACATAGTCAAACAATAACCGCAGACATACTACGCCTGACGGCCCTGACGCTATAAAAAAAAAAAAAAATATTTATTGTTATGCGGTGCTACTAACGAGATTATCTGTTATTTTTATTTCTATGGTTACCGATTATCAAATAATTTGACAATATCGATAAAAATAGTTTAGAGGCTGGAACCGGTTAAAAATCAACCGGTCAATTAACCGGTTAAGGCACAGTTAACCAGTTAGAAATTTTGATTTCATAATATACGGGACATCTAGTCACATACCGGAGAGACACCCTCGGTACATTCGGTAAAACTCTGTAAAGTTCAGAATAAGGTAAAAACTATATTGTTAGATTAGGAACACAATTATTTATATAGTTCTGGCCAAAATTTTAATGCCGGCTCGAATTAAGTTGTCAGTTTCTAGTGTCGATCAACATAAACGTGACTCATGGTTTGTAATACAGTATATCATATAACGATTATTCCATGGACTTGTATCGGCTCGAATAGGTGGTGTGCTGGTAATTTCAGCTCATGCGCATCAAATTAAAGATATAGTTCGTCAAATCATAATTTCTATAAGGCCAATAATCAACTGACCACGGAAACATTAAGCAAATCACCGCCAATCATGAATCACGCTTAAAAATTTAAAATTAAGTCCCTTATGTTCAAAATGCGTATTTATAGTATTTATTTATTTTACGTGGGAAAATGTAACTTCGAGATTAGGGAATTTGAATCATATGAGATAAAATAAGTATATATATTTCAATCTTCATATATATTCTCAAATTTTTTATTATAATCTATTAGATTTTTTTATCCCTTAAACTGTAGGCAAATTTGCTTGCAATTTTACCAAATTTCGGCTCTCATCTAATTTTATGAAAAATAAAGCAATTTTAATAAAATTTTTTTCCAAAATAGTTTAAATTATACATTGTACAGCAATTATTAGTATTTATTAATTATATATTAGAAAATCGGAAATTACCCATTGGCCAAAAGTTGTATTTTAAGATAATCACAAAATTTTAAAAAACTTTGC
>QZLH01000128.1:115430-140869 GCA_003833135.1 Oehlia diaphana | reverse complement strand
GGGGGTTTCGGCATTTCGGCAAAGTTTCGGCAGGATTTTTAATATGATTTAATATAGTTTCGGCATTTTCCGTATAGGTTTCGGCAGTTATTAAGAAGGTTTCGGCAAGCAACCTTAGTCACATCGGTGGTATAGCTGAGTCACTGATTTTTTTGTTTTTGTTTATGTGTATCACCTGTATCACCTGTTAAATTTATGAATCGATACTACTATTTGTGTAACTTATTTTTTTATATGCATATATTAGCGTCTTTAAAAAAAATTTTAAAAAATTTAAAAAAAAAAATTTTTTTTTTTACATTTTAAATACTTTAAATGCAAATATGGCAAAACTTTATTTTTATTTATACTATGTATTTTTTTTTATTTCTGTTCCAAATTTTAGCTTAAAAAGAGTTTATTAAGTTTTATTTAGAAAATTAGACACATTGCCAAATAAAACTCAAAATTCCGAATGTAAAGAAAGTAAGTTGTTTAAATTGGAATACTATAACAAGTAAAAATTAAGTTAGACTAGCTAAAATAATTTCTCTATTATGTAAATTAAAATATTACCTTTCTTTAAGTGCATTTTCAATAATATCATTATCATCTTTTCTTCTTTTGACATTTAACTTGTTCTTTCTTAAAACATTTGTAGGTCTTTTTCCACAAACTTTATTTGGTATCCAGAAAGAAATTTTCTTGATTTTTATTTATTCTATGGGATTTTGTAAATGGGTGTGGTGTAATTTTTAGTTTATTACAATCTAAAAACTTTAACAAAAATTTTATTAATAATATATTTAACGTTAAGTATTACAAAAAAATGAAACAAAATTTTCTCACTTCTTTCATTTGAAATTTTGCTTGCTTTTTTATTTTAATTCCACTGGTTATATTTGGTAAATTTTGTATTCTTTGTATGATAGTTTTTAAATCTTCCAACTCTTCACATAAAAATTGATTAGGATGATTAGCATTTGAATTTAATGAACTCTGATTTTGATCTGAAGTTTCTTCACATAAAATTTGATTAGTAGTATTTGAATCTAAGGTAATATGATTTTGCATTATGTTGTTATTTTGATAAAATACTACTCTTTCTGAATCTAATGATAGGTTCCATATTTCTAACCCTCCAAGAATTCTAGCTGCTGCATGAATATGTTTACATAAAAGAGATGATTGGTCTTAACAGTTATAATAAGATCCATCACATAAATATACTTCATATACTTTTGACAAATTTGATTGACTTTTAATAATACAATATCTATACATAGGATCTATAATATCAATCATATTATTCTCTGCAATTTCACGTGCTTTAAGTTCATGAGATTTGATTGCATTAAACTTTTATCAAAAAAACGAATAAAATTAATATAAGAATAAATTATTTAAAATAATAAACACTTACTTTCTCATTAAAAACTTGTTGATTAACTTGAGTATCAAATCTAATAGTAAAAAAGTCAGAGCATTGATTTATTAAGATGTTTATTAATGTATCAATCCTTTTATTTTTCTTTCCATACAAAAATTTTTACTTTAATGTCTAAGATTAAAATAATTAATTAATAAATTATATAATTAATAAAAACAAGAAGGTATTACATTTTATAATTACTAGACTTACAGAAAAAAATCTGTCTATTAAATTGTTTGTTTCATTAACCATCCAACCTGTAGCAAATTTTGGTTACAAACATTTACCCAAAGTTGATGGCATGATTGCCATTCTTTTTTGTAATAAGAAAGTAATTTTGTTAAATTGTTAGCTAAAATTCACTTGATAAAATCTTGTTCTAATTGATTGTATTCCTCAATAGTAATAGCTAATTTGAATTTTCTGACAAAAGCAATGACCGTTAATCGTACATCCAAAGAGATTCTATTGGCAGAATTACGACACTATCTAAAAAATTAATATTTTAAATCTTACTGAGAAATTATTAATTAAATATTATACCTAAAGCAATTGTAAATACAACTTTTCCCATGCTTACATATAATGGAAAAAACAAAGAAAAATAAGAACTTTATGTTCTTTATAAAAAGTATTAATTGCTAGAATTTCTGTGTTACTTTTATCAATCATAAAAACTTTTGGTGAAAAAGCTATACCATTTGTAATATAAAGTACTTTCAAGAATTTTACAATAGGTTTATGACTTTTCCAACTAGTAATCATAAAAGCTAAAGGTATCCCATGGCCTCCTTCATCACTTATTATAATACTATATAAAAGTTATCTATATTGATTAATTGAACCAGTAGCATCTAAACAACACATATCCCACTTTAATTTCTTACAAAAATTGCACGTTTCTTGTGTTTGAATAATACAAATAAATGAATCACAATCTGCAGTTTTATAAAATCCTTTTTCTTTTGAATTTTTATAATAAAAGTATTGTTGCTGTTGCCAAAATAAAATGGAATTATTATGTGATAAATTTTCTACATTAAATGGTGATTGTTTGGATTCTAAACAAGATAAGCTTTTTAGTAAAAGTTTAGTAAAAATTTTATCATTAGCATCTAAATAAGAATTGCGCCTAAATTTCTGAATAACATTTTCTATACATTTTTCTGACAAATGCCATGTTGAATCCAAAAATCCTTTAGGTTTAATGGGAGGTTTTAAAGCCTCAATGGATATTAATTCTGGATGTAACCAAAATCTCATAATTTCTTCAATATTGTATCCCATTTCAAAAAGTAAAGAAACCTATTGAATAATTTAGTTTTTAATGTAAAAGAATATGTCTTACATTCATCTAAATGCAGATTTTTAAAATAAACATGTACACTTCCAGGTTTCTTTGTTATAGTATTAAAATATTGCACTGCATACAATACTCTAGGACATGACATCTTATTGCTTTCTTTTGCCCAAATTCCTTTTTTTGCTTGATTTCTTTTTCTATCTTTATCTTTATCACATTATAATGAAAATAACTCTTGCTGTGATAAAGCTTATGTATTAATTTTTTCATTATTATTTTTACTTTTGGACTTTCCAGCACATACACATATTTACATAGCTTAATGAAAGATAGAATTACTTCTCAACTTAGCATTTGATTTAAGAAACCATGTTGAGGGATCAGATTTTATAAAAGATGAATTATCTATATCTATACTACTGCCAAGTTAATTATAATTAAGTGAAAATGAAAGAATTTCTTGCTATAAAAGACTTTCAACACATTTTATAGTACTGTTCCAATCCAAACAAACTTCAACTCCTTCTGATACATTTTCAGAATTCTCCTAAAAAAAATTTCTTTATTTTTTAAAAAAAATAATTTAAAAAACATTATATGTAGTATTCATACCAAATTCATTGATAAAATTAGTATTATGATCCAGATGAATCCGTGATCCATCAATCCGATCTGTTATGATCTAAATATTCGTGTAAATCTATGGATGCAATCCGGATATGATCCAGATATCCACGGATGCATCTGAAAATAAATGTCACGTGACTAATTTTTTGGAAGAAATTAAATCCGGTCAGAATTAAATGATCACCATGAAAATTTCCTTATTTGGAAATTTGTATAACATTCACGCAGCTCAGGTTTGAATTTTTATTGGACGGAAAATTTCCTTTTTGGAAATTTGTGTAATGTTATGTAATCTACAGAAGCTTTTTATTACAATTAGATCATCTGGATTCATCCGAATTATTCATCCAGACCATCCGTCACCAATCCAGATGATTCAGATGAGCTATAGATCGGATAAATCCGTGAATTGATAAATTGGCAGATTGTCGGATCGTAATACTAGATAAAATTTAAGAAAAGTACGTCAAAATTTTAAAATATTATATTATTTTTTAAAAAAAAAATATTAAAAAAATGTGTCTCAAACTCTTCATTGTTTCAGTTTATAATTATTTTTGTAATACATATAAAAAGTTACACAAATAGTAGTATCGACTCATAAATTTAACAGGTGATACAAGTGATACACATAAACAAAAACAAAAAAATCAGTGGCTCAGCTGTACCACCAATGTGGCTTCCTGATGGGTTTGTAGGGTTACCATATCTACTAGCACATCAAGATAAACATACTTTATTGAAACGTGATATTCTTAATGTTACTAAACAAGATGATGGTGCAGCATATCAGATGTTTTATTTAGATAATCTATTACAAATTATTCAAGCAGAAAATATTTCTAATATGATCAGACTTTTTATTTACTTATTTATTCTTGGTAAGTTGTCTTACATTTAAATAATGAAATTATTTATTGTAATAATTAATTACTTGGTTATTAGGAGAATTATGTGATGCATTTCTTAATCAAAAAATTAATCATAAAGCAAGAATTAGGATGGCTATATGTGCATTTTTTTTTCTTAAAGTATGGAAAGATTACATTTAACATTGTGGTATAATTCATTCATCAAAATGATATAATATGCAACACAGTATTATATCTATGCAAAGTTTTGAGATTTTTATTAGTATGGCAGAATCTTTGATAATGCTTATTATTGTTCATCAAGAATACTATTCTCGCTATCTTTTATTTTTATGGGAACATGGAACTGAGGCTCTTGAACATATATTTGGTATATCACATCAAGTAATAGCTGATTTTAACTTTTATGAATTTTATAAAATTCAAAAACATGTAATGTATCAAGATAAAATTTCACGTGCTAGACTGATTAATACATCAAGGGATCGAATATTAGCTGGAGGTAAGAATTTGTTATAATAATTAAAATATATTTAATAAAAAAAATCACAAATTTTTGATATTTAGATTATGTATTTGATATTGATGGTACCTTTCTTTTCCATAAAATTATTGAATATTTATGTACTTGGCCATCTGAAGATGACTTTAAAGAAGCAATTCGTATTGGATATAATGAAGTAATGTTATTTGCAGAATATCTTCAAATTAATAATCAGACTGTGCTTTCAATGCAACAACTTATTCATCATGATAAACATTTATCAGATGATCAGAATAACTTAGAAACGGTTGATGATGATGAATAATATCAAAATTTAGCCAGTATAAAATTATTTTAATTTTATTAATTATTTTCATCTTTTTTAATTTAAATTTTTATTTTAGAATCTATTGAACCACAAATGGAAATTGAAAATGTCAGGACTGCTGCACTTGAAGTTTCTCAGCTCATGTTGGATAAATCAGATGATGAATCAAATATAAGGAATGAAAATAAAGTAACAAATATTTTGTTAGCAACTTTTTCTAATTTACGTTACATTTTTAGCCAAAAACCAGTTTCTCAAAAGCAATTTGAAAGGTTTGATCCACTATTTACACCTGAAGGATTTGTATATTATAAAGTTATAATTGATATTCAAAAAAATCATGATGTCTTTATATGACATTCAAAAAGCATCTTCAACAAACAGGCACAACCTGAAACATCTGAAACAACTGAGAAATCTGGTTTACTTAATCTTAATAATACTAATCGATTAATTACTGAATTAACAATTGATTTAAATATTCAAGAAAACTGCAGAAATCAACGAAAAGAATGTTGGGAAGGACGTAAATGACTTGCAACTATTCCAATAGCTGTTGGAACTAATGGTAAATATTTCTTTAATTGGCATTATAAAATTCAATTATATTTAAAGCTAAAATATTTAAGTAAATATTTTTTTTTTAAGTACACAATATTATTGATACAAATGTATTTGATATTCATTATCTAATTTTGGATGGATATTTGATCATTTATTCAAACAATAAACTTTGTATTGCTCAAATTATCTTAATATATGAAAAGCGAGGTCAATGACATGCTTGGATAGAAAAAGCAAATTTTTTGGATTATTTATTATATATTTCAGTTAATATTTATCTGAATGTTTATAATAATCTTTGGACAAACACATGCGAAGCAGAAGGAAAATTATTTGCCTACATTCCAACTAAAGAAGTTTTATATTATTTTAACTTACCACCTTTTGTTTCTCAAGGTTCTTTTTTTACTTTAACAAAAGAAAATTTGAAAATTTTTCAGCATTTTAAAACACTAGAAATGATATCAAATCTAGTAAAGATTTTTCATAAATAACAATTTTTGATAATAAATTTGTAATTTTTTTTTACTAAAATGTAATATAACTAATATTCTACAAAATAAAATTTAATTTTTCTATTTCTGGTAGGAAATTTAATAATTGAAAGTAAAATATCTCACCATAATTTTATGATTCAAATATCTTATAATTATTCATACTTACTGTAACTTTGTTTGCATAATTAGTAAAATCATGTGATTCGCAATCATATGATTTTTCTGTATTTTTCTGGTGAACTTTATTAGAAGCTTTTTCGGTCCTTCTATAACACATACAATAAGACTGATGGTCTTTTTAAGAACTGCAGTCTTTTTAAGACTAATCAGTCTTTTTTCTTTTTTCTGCAAATAAAAATTTTTTCTATTACTTTACTAGGAACAGTCTTCCAGGAATCATTTCAGATGGATTTATTATACTTTATAGTCACTGTTTACGTTTCTTTTAAAAATACTTCATTCAGTATATATAGTATCTGATTTAACGGTATATTCTTATTGAATCTACAACAACTACAATGAGAAAATTTTTGTTTCTCTTTTCAATAAGTAAGTAGTTTTCATATAAATTTAAATTATTTCAATATTTATTGAGATTTTGTTCTTTTAATAATAGCGATTTTTGCCAATTATTTAAATGTTTCTATCTATGATCCATAATTATTATACCATTTTTTTGAAATATTAAAGTTTTTAAAGAAAACTAATTATTGCAATTGGATGCTAATTTATTAGTTAACTCAACTCATGAAATTTACAAAATTTAGCAATAACCCATACTTTGTATATTCATTTCAGAAACAAGTTTATATGTTGATTTCTAAATTAATGTTAGGCTGGTAATCTGCAGCTAAATTAGCTTAATTGTTAGTTGATAAAATAAAATAAAAAAATTGGGTATTATGAAAATTGAACCAAAAAGGTTGTGGGTTAGGGTTATAGATTATAGGTAAAAGGTTGCGTAATACTACTACTATACTAGGTATTACCACACAGTCAAAATATCTTAAATATATTTCTTTGTGCATTAATAAATCTGTTAATGTTCCTAATTTCTTTTTAAACTGTTTGACTCAAAAGCATTAAATTTACTAATATATTTATTAAGTATACTGATATATTTATTTATATTTATTACATTTAACTAATATATTTATTTATATATATTTATTAAATTTACTGATATATTTTATTTATTTTATAATTTACTAATCGTCTTGACAATTGGATTTTTTAATGGCCCATTGTAACCTGATTTTATCTAATTAGATGTGCTATTCGGCACTATTTTTTCAACATATTCACTAAGCTTATACACCTGTTTATGCTTTTTGTCACCTTTTGTTGTATTGTTGTCTACATAGTACAAAAATCTGCGCAGCTTTATTTTTAAAATGAATTAGCATATGCCAGTTATATGTAACCTATTTCAATAAATTCACTTACTGTACTAAAGTGCCATCACAGATAAATTTGACCCAAATTATAGGGTGCGACATATAATATATGACAAATAAGGTTTTTCTTACTGAAAAAATTCTGTCCCTAGAATAAATAGTAAAATTGGAAAAATAAAAGGGTATGACATGGCTGGATGACAAATTATAGTCATGTGATCCATATTTCGCATACTAGCAACTAGTGTATTTTATGAAATTTTCTAATAAATTATGATTTTAAATTGAATTTTTTTTTCTTAAAATCAATAATATAAATTAATGATTATTTAAAAATTTTTTTTTTATTAAGTAAAAAAAAACAAAATGCATAATTACAATATTTAAATTATTAAAATTAAATACAAAAAAAAAATAAAAATGCATCATTTTTTTTTTCTTTTTTATTAATTTTTTTTAATTATACAATAATTATTTTCTTTTATATACTATATTTTAAAATTTGATATTGATTTTAAAAAAAAATTGAAATTATGTAATTAGTAAATTTTTAAATAATTTTTATAATACATAAACTGGGTTAATTTTAAGGAATTTCTAATATTTTTTAATTATTGATAAAGAGTTTAATATAATTATAAACAAATAAAATAAAAAAGTGTAACAATAGATACAGATCACGTGAAATTTTGTCCGAATTTAGAACATTTAATTCCGAATTAATGATAATTCCGGTCACATATACTGTATATATATATATTATATATATATTTTTAACCCTCAAAGATTGTATTCGACCTTAATAATTTCTTAGGTTTTATAGAGTTTTAACATTAAATGTATTAAATTTAATTCAGATCAGTATAAAAAAAAAATTAGAAAATTATTTGATCGTTAGGTTGAAAACTGGTTAAAATTCTTTTTTTTTTTAAAATAAAATTGGGATAGTAAATAATACTATTTGAAAAGGAAAGAAATAATGTATTTGATCAGATTTTAAGTAAATCTTAATTTTATTATTATGAATATTATGAACAAAAAAAAAAAATATTTTTTTTTTGTTCTGATGTTTGAAGCCTAATTATCAAAATTTACTATTATCTGTTATGTCTTTTGGATTCTAAAAAATTTTTGTGATATGGATATCATATTGTTAATTGCTACTTCAGTTCATTTTTTAAGCAAGCAAAGTATTCTTCGTTCTATACCTCGCATATTCAATTCTGAACCATCCTTATCCTTTTAAATTTTGATCTATTTCAAAAATTCAGATTACAAAAAATGGAGGAACTGAAGTAAGGAAATAAAAAAAAAACACGGATTCAAGATTCAAATCTTAAATTTTCTAATTTTTTTAATTACACATATTAAAAACACTGTAATTTATAGAATTGAAAAAAAAATCGCTTATTAAAAAGCAGATCGACTTTTTGTGTTGCATTTACTGTAAATACCATTATAATTAATAATTTGTTGAGTATTTTCATGGAAAGGATTTGAGATTACGAAAGAAGAATCCTGATTTAAAAATTTTAAATATTTCAGATAAAACGCAAAAGTAACGTGATATTGTATCATTTGTCCACTTACTTCTAATGCTTTTAAAGTTGATTTTAAAAGTAGATTGATACCTATTTGATGATTCTTATGTTTCGAATTTCAACACTCCATAACGTTAAGAAAGTGAAGAATGCTGATAATAATCTTATATATCGTTGCAAATCATTAATTTTTGAAGTAAAAACTTTTTCTGATTTGATAATTTTAAATTAAGGAAAATCAATTAATGAATGATTATGAAAATTTGTTTTTTTTATGAATAAGAATCGTCAAATAAATAGAATATATATCGATATACCGAAATCCAAGATATTGAAATCCAAGAAATCAAAGACACGAATTTATTAGAATTCAATTAAATTCAATTAAATTTCTTTTTTTTATGAATCAATTGACATAATGTCATTTAATTTTATCTTTAAGCATAATTTACATAATTTATCGCCTACAATAATAAAGAAAAAAATCAATTAAATTGTTGCTAAGGAAATTAAGAAACTTTCATTAAAGTAAATAATAAAATAATTATTTCAAATAACATACTATACCTTCCAAGATAAATATCGTCAGATAATTATACCGTCAAATACAAATAATATCACGAACGTAAGTACTATGACTATGAGTACTATGAAAATTACGTATATATTACGCATATTACGCATATTGCAATATTGCATATAATGCATATACGTTAATTTTGTGCGATTTCGACCAATTAAGTTTGGATTTGATGATAAATCGTGGTCGAAATAACAATATTTATTGGAACAATCCATGATTATAACTTTTTGGTGTATTGGTTAGAGGAACGTACGATTTCATATCTATAATTCCGAATTCAGTTCTCACTATAAAATTTTATATAAATTATAAATTAAAAATATTGAGTTATGGCCATTGAATTTTTCAGAATATTGGCCAATATATAATAATGTAAGTAAACAAACATTGTTAACGTAATGAAAAAAGAATTATAAAGAATCAGAAATTTATCTTTTTTCTAAAAAAAACCTTTTTTTCTTAAAGTAATTTTTCGGAATATTTTTTTTAAAAAAAAGAAATCACGTTCATACACAATTGAATTAAATGCTTATTCTTGACAATGTTTTATTTTTTATTAAATATTTTTTTTTTAAATTGTATTATATAATTTAATTTTATCTTACCAATCCTATTTTCATATTTCTCAAATTTGAAAAGGGAACAAATCGTATTTTCTACATAATCCATTATACAAGTATATATAATAAGTATATATAAGTACATTTATATATATATATATACATGTATATATACAGTATATATATAATGTATATACGTATAAATATGTAATAATTAATATTACTAAATAGTTTCACATATTATGTGTACAATACTTACTATATGGAATCTATTTTTAAAAAAAAGGAATTGGGTTTAAAAATGTCCATTGTGACCTTAAGAGGTAAAACCCCGGATAACGGGTTATTTATTAAACTTGTACATAAAAAAAAAAAAAAAAAAAAAATTTAAAAAAAAAAAAAAAAAAAAAAAAAAAAAAAAAAACCTAAACAAAAAAATTGAAAAAAACTTTTTCCTAAATTTTACGTGTAAAAAAAAAGTAAATTATTTACATAAAAAAAAAAAAAAAAAAAAAAAATTTAAAATTTCCCTTCTTGATTAACTCATTCTAATAAATGAATTTAGTAGATAAGGAAAAAATCCGAAAATTTAATTATTATAAAAGACCATAACAGGAAAATAATAACTGTGAGATCATAAACTTTATTTCACCAACCTCTTAAAAAGGGGCTTGAGACCGGTTACGAAGTTGAAATAAAGGTTTTTTTTTATTTTATTATTAACCAAAATTATATAAATCAATAACATGATCTTCAACGCATTGTTCGTCCTTTATAAGGAGATCAAAAAGGAAAATTTATAAATAGATAAAAAGAATAAAAAGCCTTTTTTTTTTTTGTAAATCTCTAGAGTTTATTTATATTTTCATTATAGAATGACAAAATTACAAATATTATAAATTAAAATTTTCCTTTTATAATTAAAATGTATTATAACAACTATAATGATATTATTGTTGTGTTACTTTCTGAATACGTTTAATTGATTAGAAATCACGTGATAATATAATAATCATCGTTTGGTGGCGCTTTCAGGATGAATTGACATTTTTGAAATTGTTAATTGGGTTACAAAAAGAGATAACATTTTTTACATAGCCTGCAAATCAGGCGTAGAAGCTGTCATCTTGATTTATTTACATTATTTATTTGTACTTAGAATATGTCATTTTTTATTGTTTGTAAAACGTGAATTGATCTTGTACCTTTTACCCTAATTAAAAATTTAACACGTATTACGTACAATACTGTACATTAATCCGAATATATGACAAAGATAACAAGTACTGCGCTACATATTCGAATTTAAAAAAAAAATACATTTTGCATGAATTAACTTCAAACAAATTTAAAAGATTCACTAATTTTCGCTTGCTTTCATAATTTTTTTTTAAAAAAAAGATAATAATTAAAAAATAAAAATAAAAATAAAAATAGAATAGTAATATATTTATTATATTTATTATTGAAAATTAGAAACTGATTGGCCATACGTCATTCGAATTTTTACATAATTATGGTTAAATTCTGGCCGAATTATAAGTTTAGCCAAGAAAAATATGAAAATACCACATATACCACATGACTTAGACGATATGCAGTTTATATAGTTTATATATATATTTATATATAGTCAATTTATATTCCTCTTAATCTTAATAAAGAACTAAATTCGTTAATTTTATTGAATTAAATAATTTTAGATAATAATCATACATTTACTATAACTCAATTTTAATTTTTTTTCTTTTTTTTTTATTATGAATTAATTAATTTCGTGGAGAAATATTTAGAAAAGAAGAAAAGAAGATGATATGTCGATATTACCCATTTTCAGTTACCCATTTTCATTCACCCATTATTTCGTTACCAGTTATTCCATTACCCGTTATCCTGTTTCCTCCTCGTTATCCTAATCTTCATATCTTGATATCTTGGAAACAAAATCTCTTTTTTTTTAAAAAAAAAATATTGGTTTGTGGAACAAATAATATGAACTTAAAAATATTTATCAAATTATAATATTTTGTGCCATGAGAAAAAAATAAGTGTCAACTAACAAAGAAAAAAAGAACAATATAAAGGTAATAAAATAATGAATCCAAGAATCGAAGTTTAGAAGACTCACGAACTGCACAGTTATGTGATCATGACATTATTAAAAATTTTAAAATTTGAAATTTTTTTAGATTTTTTTAGATTTTTAGATTTTTTTTTTTTTTCAAGTTAACAACTAAATATAGTAAAGCAGGGAGGGAATCTTAAAAGAATTTTAATAATTTTAATGCATTTTCTTCATGAGATGAAACATTTAACCAATTTACAATTGTAGATATAAAATTCCTTTATTAAATATAGAGAAAGACCGGTTAGATTTCGGAATTCCTTAATTAATTTTTGCAAGAATAAATTTGGTAAGAAGATTCTTAAGATAGAATTATTTACAAATAATGTATGCTAATTTTGTTTAGATGTGCAATTGTTTTTTTCGGCGTTAAGATACAATATAATGAATAATAGAATAGATAAATATATATATATATATAGCAAACTTGATCTTCTGTTGATAATTGATTTGATTATGTTTTAGAATCGCTTTTTATTATTTATTTAACGTAAACAGTAAAGTAAACATGTATCATTGAATGAATAAATCAATTTTTTTTTTTAGATAAATTGTTTTTACGCGTTATTTCTATCTTCAATATTTAAGTTAATATTATTAATTAAATTTAGGTCACAATAATCCATTAAAAGGGTTATATCCGAATGCATTAATATATGGGAACGATAAATATGTAACAAACGTGCGAATTTATACTATCGCGAATCATATAATGTTTCAGTATATGAACGCGTAACTATAATATTATCTTCTCTATACATATATATTTTGTACTTTGGTACTTTGCATGTAAAATCATAAAATTTACTATTTCAGTCTTTCTCATGGTATTACTAGTTTATGATATGATCCATTTAAAGACGTTCTTTCAAAATAATAACAATGATGTAATGTTTGTATCTTGTGTTATGGTTTGAAGGGTTTTATTTGTATTATTTTCATTTAACTGGTTCATTTCATTTAACACAAAAAATTTTTTTTATAGAATTTGGTAATTTTCTGAATATATTATAATATTATTTTAGATTTCACAAATGTATATTTTTGTTAAAAAAAAAAAAATTTTGTTAATTTTTTAACGATAAACCGCAGTATTTATATTTGAATATCTTTTATAATTTTAGCTAAATTATAATGCTGTAAATCCGTTATAATGAAATAAATAATAAATATTTTTCTTATTTTTCGGAAATTTTTATTAACATCTTTTTAATTTCGGGAAAAATAAATCCCTTAAAATAAGTGAAGAGAAAATATATCACATTCCGATTAAAGTAAATGTGTTACTTTCTAGATTTGATCTTTGAATTACCTTGTTATCCTGTTTAAACCAGAGAGATGATTTTTTATATGGTTTTTTATTTTTTCTTGTATTCATAAATTTTTAAAGTTTTAAACCTGAGCCAATCAAGAAATATTATTTTTTATGATTGTTCTTTGTTCTTTCTTTGTCCTTTTATTCTATAGTTTTACAAAGAAAACAAAAGTACAAAGTAAAAAAACGAAAAAATTTCCTGTAGGTGATAAACAGATGATATCATTAAATAAAAAAGAATCTAACGGGATTAAATCACAAAACACGTTTTTCATTGAAAAAACTAAGTCACCATTTCATTGTGAAGCCATCATAATTAAAATTTATTGGACCAAAATGTTAAAAGATTAGATCTAAAAATTCACCTCCCCTTAATTTCTTTGTTTATAACAAAAAGGCAAAGAGATAAAAAGATTCATTTATCATTAAAAAGTACAAAAGGGACAAAAAAATTTACCTGATCCTGTTGATTTGAAATATGAATATCGTTTTTATCGTTTTTATCGTTTACAAGATAAAAAATTTTAATGATTTCTTATCATTAAATTTTTTTTTTTTAAAAAAAAAATAGAAAAAAATATTATTTTTTCAAAGTTTTCTTTACAAATACAATTTTTCTCTTGTGAAAAATATGGGAAATATTTGAAAATAGTGATGATAATATTGTAAAAAAAAAACACGATTCTTTTGTCTAACCCTTATTTTATTTGAATAGGAGTTTAATCAACTCATATAACTCATATAACTGGCATTTAAAAAAATTTTAAGGTTTGGGTGTGATGATAAATGATGTGAATAAGAGTACAACTTTTAAGAGGTGCAAATAAAAATCAGATGTAACAATCACCATTAAGATTTGGGCTATTACTAATTAAATCTTACCTTAATTAGGAATTTGTGGAATATAAAGGAGAAGACATGAGGTCCAGTGTTACGTTCAGATATTTATATTATATTCCTTTAAGTTCTCAGCATGGATTTCATCCAATTAATAGTATAAAATCAATGAGGGAACGCTAAAACATACAGATTTACGAAAATTTTATGACAAACAAAATGTAAAACAAATATACCACATCATACCCATGTGGTCAAGATTGTTTGAGAAATAAAAACATTGATGTAACTTTTATTCTTTGTTTTTTTTTAAGAAAAAAAAATAATAATATATTTATTTTATATATTATATATATATATATATATATATTATATGGTACGATTTGTCTATTAAGAGAATCATTCTCAGAATTTTTTTTTTTTTTTTTTTAGTATAAAGAATAGTTAGTATAAAGAATAGTATAAAAAATAGTCTAAAAAATAGTCTAAAAAATAGTCTAAAAAAGTTTCACAAAAGTTATGAAAAAGTTTAGTAGTTTATTGTATATATACTATGGTTTATAAAAAATTTTTGGTTAAAAATGGTTGGAAAAAAATAAGTTTGAAATCATAACGCATTTTGCTGTGCAGTTTTAGTTACTAACTTATTTCAACAAATCCTGAGTACTCATTCGCAAATAACCGAGGTTTTCTCACTCAAAATATAAAAAAAGAATTTTCGTTAGTAAACATTAAATAAAATATTATTGGATGAAATTGGATGAGCATGAATATTTTTTTTTTTTAAAATAACCCATTAAAATTTATATTTTCTTTAAAAATAAATACTCCAAACTTATGTTGCAGATCTCTAATTAATGCACAATAAATTACACATTTGCATTTATAGGCAATCGATTGTTTATCATTAATACCAGTAAAAGGACTTGAGCTCCTAATTTTATTTCCTAAAAACAACTTTTGGTACGACTTGCGTTATTTTCGTTTATAAATATTGCCATAATTTTGAATCGCTTTCTTTCTTTCTTTTTTTCCATTATTCTCCATTTTTTTCTTGAAAAAAAAAGTGGCCGTGTACGATTACTTCAACGGGGCTCCTCTTCTTTTAATTTCTCCTGTTATTGTCCATGACTGTTAAGCTCTTTAACGTCGTTTAAAAGTGTGTAATATAATCTTAACATTTTATTATTTTGTACTCTTACTTTCACTATTGATACCACGGCTCAATATTATAAAGTCGATTACTTTTTTTAACTCACGTCACTACAATAACATAACGCCTTACAATTTTTCCTGTCATCGAATCGAAAAAATTGATTTAATCGGTTCCCCGCTTGATGAAATTTTAATCAAATTTATTTATTTTTTTTCTTTTTCTCTTCAAAAGAAAGATAAAAGAAAAAAAACAAAGAAGATTTGAATATTATTTAACGACCTAATATTTTTTCAAAAAACAATAAAAAAAATTACTGCGGTTCTTACAAAAAAAAAAAGTAAATAATGATCACACCTTTCAATTAGGAACTAATACAATATATTTAACAAAAAATTCTCTTAAGTTTATTTTATTTTTTTTTTTTAATTTTTTTTTTTTTTTTTGAAAAGAAGTTGCACATTGAATGTTTCGCTAACTTCTTTTTATAATCAAGAAAAAAAAGTTCAAGAAGGCGTGATTCGATCCTAAATCAAATATAATAATAATAATAAAAAAAAAAAGAGAAAGTTATTAATTGTTATCGACATAAAAAAAAAAAAATTATCTTTTTTTACACACTTTTTATATCTCTCCCTCTTTATCATCCTTTCATTTATAAATACATAACTGCAATTTTATCCCATTCATATATATATATATATATAATTTTTCTTCCATTATTTTTGTTTTTTTTTCTTTTCTTTTTGTTATATATTTCATTTGTCAAATAGTTCATTTTAAATTTTTTTTTTTTTATATTTTTTCTTTTGCATTACTGATATAGATAACAAAAGCATCATTTTTTTTATTTTTTATTTCCTAAAAAAGAATTTTCTTTATCTCCTCCCCATTATATTATAGAAATTTCCAAAGTGAAAATTAACCTTTTTTAATCTCACCAAAAAAAAGATCCATCAATCGAAATACTTTCTTTACTAAAAAGATGAGTTTGTTTATTTTGGACGACATGATCGTTGACGAATCAGAATCCCATGAAAATAAACGTGTAAAGATTACTACGGCCTGTGATACGTGTCGTAGAAGAAAGGTTAAATGTGATGGAGCTTCTCCATGTGCAAATTGTACACGCGGAGGTTTGAAATCTTTTATTATTATTATTTGTCATACATATGCCTTAATTCGTATTGTTTATTCTTCGTACCTTGTTATTGTTTTTTTTTGTGCCAATCATTTCGACGTCACGCGATAAAACATTTACTTGTTTTAAGCGCGCTACATTTCCTAATTCTCACGCCAAGAGTTATCTAGTTAGTTTCTAACCTTATTTAACTTTATTTCTTTTTTTATTATTAAATTTATAGCTTATCAATGCACGTTTAGTGATGCGTCAACCAAAAGACCACGAGGTCCTCCGAAGGGGTTTGTTGCTCTGATTGAAGATAGATTACATACCATAGAATCCCTCTTGGTAAATCTTGTTAATAAGGATAATATTAACGAAAATAATAAGGAGATAAAAAAAGAGAGAGATAATGCTATTGAAGAGTCAAGCCAAAGACAAAGGTTTTCAACCTTTAAAATACGTCAATATTCCCCGATGAATGCTATCGCACCTGCCACACAATCATCACCTCATTTATTTATTCCTACGACACCACCAGCCGACGCAAATTATTCTTCCGATCAATCCCCAAGTTTAATACCAGGATTTAGTGATGATCTTGGTAGTGATGATGAGGATATACTCCTTAATAATTTGGTCTCACCAAATTCTTCGAATAGTTTGCAAAGTAGTACTTTATCATTTCTTTTACCAAATAATCAACAACAATGTGGTTCTTACGTTGATCCTCCTATATCATCCTCAATTCCAACATTATCAAATCCTCCTTCCGAAATTTCAAGACAATTGTTGGAAAAATATTTTAATCATTTTCATCCTTATTTCCCTATAATTAATCGTGGACAATTATTTAAAATGATGTCTAGCCCTAATGCGTCAGATCAACCTTCTCCATTATTGCTTAATGCTATTTATGCTATTGGTGCGATGTATCCTCCAATTCCTCAAGATTCTAATAATTCTTCAGTGTTTTATGATCGTGCTAGAAGTAAGTTTTATTGAAGAGTTAATTTGATGTTTTGTTTAATTATTTGTTCAAAATTTTTTTTTTTTAAATTCAACTATAATAATTATGATTATTTCTCATTTTTTAAAGGTTTACTGGATCATTTTATTGATGTACCAAGATTATCAACTGTTCAAGCATTGATTTTATTATGTATGGTTGATCAAGGTAAACCATCTTCTTACAGACCACAAACCTATTCATCAATGGCCATCAGGATGGCACAAAGTATGGGATTAAATCGTAGGAACGGTCCTGTTTATCGAGGAAAAGGTCGCCAAACAAAGAAATTAATTTGGTGGGGATGTTTTATTACTGATAGGCTCAATAGTCTCGCTAATGGAGATCCATTAACAATTAATGACAAGATGTGTGATATCGAATTTCCTTCGCTGGATGAAGTAGATGATCAAGACGATGATAATCAATCACAACAAAATTCTCAACAACAAAATACTCCTTCTCCAAATTATAGTTCAACGTACGCACAACAAATTAATATTTTCATTAATTTTATAAAATTAGCAAGAATTATCGGTCAAATTATTGAACATTTACAATCTACTTCATGTATTGGTATGCCAGCATCTTGGAATCATCATACTATGGTTAATAATTTTGAAAATTCATTATATAATTGGCATAGAGAATTACCACCATTTTTACAGTATACTCCTTCACCACAACATATGCCACTTCCTGGACAAATTGCTTCTTTGCATATGCATCATCAAACTTTATTTTTGATGCTTCATTATCCTTATATTGCATCACAAAATAATTCTCGTTCACCTAATATTCGTACATCAAAAACTTATTTAAATTCACTTAATGTTTGTAGTAGTGCTGCTAATTTAATAACTCATATTGGTGGTAAGTATATTAATTTCAGATAAAAAAAAAAATATATATATATTATATTTTATTTATTTATTTGGTTTTTTTTTTTTATAGTTGAAGCTCTTAACAATGTTCATGTATGCATAACATTCCCGATAATGTTTTATAGTTTGGGAAAAGCTGTCAAAGTTCATGTTATTAATCTTACCTCACCACAACGTGGTTTGGCATTAAACGCATTCAAAAATATTATAAAGACTATAAAAATTTGTCGATTTTATGAACAAAATAATATTATGGCAGAATTAGCGAATCAAATGATCACAGCTTTGGAAAATGTTTTAATGTCAAATCAAGATAGATTTTCTAATGAAGAGACTATTGAAATTCCGTCAGCATCACATATTAAAATATCACCAACAATGTCGAATCAAATATATTCAGAGTCCATTTCATCATCATCTTCTAAACAAATGCAATCGATGGACCCAAAAAGAGAATCTAGTTCTTCTTCAGCTAATATTCATCCACATCCGTCAAGCTTCGCTTATATTCAAAATCAAAGTGGAATGCAACAATATATGCCAGTGAATCCAATTTTTGATTCATTCGCAATGCAAATGCAATCACCCACGATCATGATGGGAAATGAAATTTCACCTAATGAACCACAGTTTTGGGATATCGGAGTGGATAACTTAGTCGGAGGAGTCGGTGGAGTTGGTGGATTTAATAATCCTTATAATAATATGAACAATATAACATCAAACATTCCTCTTCCTACAACAGCCTCATCTACATCTACCCCAGCTTTATCAACTACGACAGTAGTTACATCCGCCGCTGATTATTATTCTCAACATCAACATCAACCACCACCACCACAGCGACAATCCACTCTTCCAGTTTCTTCACCAATGTCAATGTTTCCTCCAACCACGTCAACAAAGACTCATCAAAGATCAAATCAAATGTCCCTTGACTCCATTGAACAAGATAGTGATACGGGTCCCAATATGATGAGTGATACTCTAAGGAATAGTGGATTACAAAATATTCATCCTTCACAAAGGTATGTGTTTATGGATACGAGTGATAATGATTCCCAAATTGTTTATGAGGGATATGGTCATTTATCCTCAAATGAGACTCATCAGAGAATTTTAAACAAGATCCCTCGACGAATGAGGAAGAAAGAAAATGAAAACGAAAACGGTCAGATCATCGCTACTGGTAGCGACAATCAACAATATTTGTCCAATAAAGATGCCTTAATTGTCTTATCTCGACGTTCAAGTGGCCATTGTGGTGTCATACCAAAGTTCGGTGGTGGTAATGAAAACAGTACTCCTTCTTCTATTGGGTTTGGATATGAAGAAAATCACTTTAATCATATTGATGGTAATGTTATAAATAATGAAATGAAGGAAGTTAATGTTGGACTTGACATGCAACATTACTGAAAGTTTTTTTTATAAGAAAGACTCTTCGGTATTAAAAAACCATCCAATTATTAGATGTTTTTAATTATCATCAATTCTTTTTATTATTATTATTATTATTATTTTGACAATACACATATATATATATATACGATTTTTTTTTATTTTTATCTTTTTTTGGTGGGAATCGTTAATTTTTATATTTTTTACATTATATATCACGTATACATTTTAACATGATTCAGGAAATTAAGATTTTGGGTAGAATAACGAATTATTCGGAAGTGTTTCATGGTTGAATGTGAAATATTTTTTTTTAGGACACAGGTGTCATAAATATTTCTTCATTCAACAAACATTTATCAAATTATTATATGGTATACGAGAGATGGATACATAATTATGTTCATATATAGGACTTTAATATGAAAAATGGAAATATTTTATGGGACTATATATGATTACAGGAAAAAAAACACTATCCCCTATCATCACTTAATCAACTTATTATGACAAAAAAAAATTATGTATTTAATGGTTATTTCCTAAATTATTAATTATTATATTTATTATCACTATCATTTGCTTTTCCTTTTTTTTTATTTTATTTATCTTTCATTTTATTTTATTTTTTTATTATGGATAATTTTTTTTTTTATATAAATCTTTTAGATTTATAGATATTGGTATATGATTATTGTTATTAAAAGAAGGGAAAAAAAAAGATTACGTATTTTTTTTTTCAGATATTTTTTTTACTGGGTAAAAAAAAAGAAAAAAAAAAATATGTATATATGCGTCTTTTTTTTTTAAAGGAAAAAAAAAGAATAAAAAAATTAAATAAAATAAAATAAATAAAATAAAAGTGTATATTTTTAATAAAAAAAAAATTTATTTATTACTTTTTTTTTTTTTGATCTTGGCAAAAGTATCTTTAAAGGAGTGGTGTCGTGGTGTCTTAAAGGAATGGTGTCTTAAGAGTGGTGTTTTAAAAGAGTGGTATCTTAAGAGAGTGGTGTGGTGTCTTATGGTTGATTGTTGTGCTTCGACATCATAGTAATACGATTACAATAAGTAAGGATAATTTTTGATTTTTTTTATTCGTGAAAGTAACGCGTTTATTTTTGGTATCTTTAGGAGGTTCAGATGAAGCAAATCTACTGTCTTTGAACTTTGTATATATATAATCAGCGTTTTAGGGTACTACGGATTAGTATAGTAGGTTTGTATTTAAAAAAAAAATCATCGAGGATGACGGGCTTGATTTCTGATTGCATAACTTTTAAAATATAGGAAAAAGTAAATATATTTTTCGTAATCAACCATAAATACTAACATCTGAAGCATCACGACTTGATTGTGTAAAAGAGCATATCATAAAAAAAATGGGAAAAATAAGCACATGATCGAAATCAACTTTGAAACCCCAAAGTATTTCTAATTTTTTTTTTTTTAATTCGAAAAAAATGAGTTAGCGAAAAATGAGTTAGACTATATCGACTATATTAATCTTTTTTTCGATTCAGTCTTCTCAATCCAATAATTTTTTTTTTTTTCACCAATTTTACACTAGTAATTCCTAATCATCAAGCATGGTGTGATGAAATTCTTAATCCCCGTTACTAGATAGGGTTTGGAAAAAAAGTAACGTAAGTACTTTTTTATTTGCAGATTAATCTATGAAAAATTGTTCAAATGCATGTTGCCAAGCCTACAGTACTTTTTTATTTGCAGATTAATCTATGTTTGAAAAATTGTTCAAATGCATGTTGCCAAGCCTACATGGATCTTTTACATACCGATCTTTTTTCGGATCTTCCACGGTAAACCCCTTAGGTTCAAGCCGATGGCGAAATGAAACCAACCATATACAGATCCTATCATTAGCCAAACACGAGCATGCATACGTTTATAGATTTGATTTAATTTAAAGAGTACATTTTAGAAGGATGTATTGTAGAGAGGGGTACACTGCATTGTGATCTAAATCTTATTTTACAATTATATACTGTATAAAGTATACTACTATATTGTATATTAAAAAAGGTATTGAAATCGAATTTTTTTTTTTTATTATTCAAGAAAATTATATAATTAGTTAATTATTATATCTTTCTTGATTTAATCGTTGTCGGAATAGCTTAAAAGTATTTGGATTATATAAAAATATTTACTTAGGTTAACTGGTTGATGTTTCGGTCTATTTCGGTCACTTAATTAAGACCATAAGACCGCAGGTCAAATATCCTTAAATTGAAACAATCTATCTTTTAAACATTCAATCATTTGAAATAATCTAAATATATACAGAATGAATTCTATAACCGCACGAATTCTAAATTCCAGTTTTTAAATAAAAAACAAATTGTTCACTATTTCTTCGACTTAAAAAAATTGTAATTTAAGTCACGATGATGTTAATTGTTAATCAATTTCTAAAAATGGAATAAGAGATACTGAGCGAATCAAAATCAACCAACTTTCAAATCCAAGTATAAGTAACAAGGTGAAGGCTGAATAAATAATTCACTCGGATTATAATAAAGGATCTAAAATTTTATTTTGAAAATAGTAAAAAAATAAATTAAAAAAATTAATAAATTAAAAGGACAATGCTAAGCAACCGAATTGTGACATAATTTCAGGTTAAAAAACCAGAATTACTTACCTGTTCATAAAACCTTTTTAAATTAATCTAAATAAACAAAAGATAATAAAATGTAGTAAGATCGTTGAATTGTTTTCTCGGGATCGCCACACAATGCTAAGCAACCGAATTGAGAACATATTTTCAGGATATAGAACCAGTATCTTTTTCATAAAACGGTTGTCAATAACTTGATTGAATTAGGAAATTAATAAAATAGAGTGTCAATCAAAGAGATCATACAATCATACATGTCATTTTCTCGGGTTAAATGAAATCGCCAACCAATGCTAAGCAACGAATCGTGGCATATTTTCAGGATAAAGAACCAGAATTATTATTCATCTGTTCATAAAATCCTCGCACATAAACTAAAAAGCTGATAGTTAGACTATTGAAGCTTCTCGGATAGACGGACGAAATCGCCACTCAATGCTAAGCGACATACTTTCAGGATATGGAACCAGAAATATTAATACCTTTTAATACCTTTTCGTCAATAACTTGATTGAATTAGGAAATTAATAATAGAGTGCCAATCAAAGAGATCATGCATGTCATTTTCTCTGGTAAATAAGATCGCCATCCAATACTAAGCAACGTATTTTCAGGATAAAAACCGGAATTATTATACATCCGTTCATAAAATCTTCACACATAAACTAAGAGAATAAAATAGAGTATATCATTGAATTTTCTCGGATAGACGGACGAAATTGCCACTCAATGCTAAGCGACATACTTTCAGGATATGGAACCAGAAATATTGATACCTTTTCGTCAATAACTTGATTGAACTAGGAAATTAATAGAGTGCCAATCAAAGAGATCATGCATGTCATTTTCTCGGGTAAATAAGATCGCCATCCGTACTAAGCAACGAATCGTGGCATATTTTCAGGATAAAGAACCAGAATTATATTATTCACCTGTTCATAAAATCCTCACACATAAACTAAGAGATAACAAAATAGCTGACAGTTAGAGTATATCATAAATTTTCTCGGATAGACGGACGAAATCTCCACTCAATGCTAAGCAACCGAGTTGAGACATATTTTCAAGTTGAATTACTGTCGCCTGTTCAGAAAACCCATTTAAATAAAACTAAGAGAGAATAAAAAAGAGGAGATCGTTGAATTAATTCTTGAAAATTTAGTTCGTTAGCAGCAATCAAGACTTTTACAATATATAAATATATTATATTCCTCCAAAAGAAATTTTTCCACCATAAATATACCATTATTTTCTCGGGATAAAAAAAAAATCGTCACACAATGCTTGAGACATATTTTCAAGTTGAACTAATTAGAACGGGCAGTTAGTCAAGTTTGCTCTTAATTATCCGTCTCCCAGAGAGCGCATGTATCTGACGACTCTGATGTCACGGCTAAGAATTCAGATATCTGGATTAAGTACGTCTTCCGGGCAGGATTCGCGTAGTAGGCGCAGCGTACGATACTTTTATTTCCCGCGTATTTCGTTGAAAATATTAGGAGCATTTTTCTTAGTAGTGCCTAATATATAAAGCGTATATGAAATTAGTTTGTTACGCATATGAATTTTATTAATGATATGCGCTTAGCGCGTATAAGAATTTTTTGAATTTATCACTGCGTATGTCTTACTCGCCTGTTCAGAAAACCCTTGCAAATTAACTTAAATAAACTAGGAGATAAAAGTGGTATAAAAGTGGTATATAAAGTATAAAAAGAGGAGATCGTTGAATGATTGCCTTGGGATAGACAAAATTGTCTTGGGATAACCACTCAATAATAAGCAACCGAATTGAGGACATATTATCAAGTTATAACTTATAGAACAGAATTACTATTTACTTGATCATGAAAACAAATAATTTAAATAAATAATAATCATGTTGTTTTCTCGGGATTAGTAAAATCACCACAGAGTGTCAAAGTAACATAATTTCAGTTGAAATATTACTTACCTCAGTATAAACACTTTCCAATAACTTGCGGTAATCTGGTAATTAAAAAAAGAGATCATCGTGTCTGGGTTCACAAAGTGTCAAGCAACCGAATCATAACATAATTTTAGGTTAAAGAATTAGAATTATTTACTTTACCTATTCATAAAATCACTTACCAAATAACTTAAATAAAATAGAGTGGATCACAAACGAATCATAACAAATCAATTTAAATAATTAAAATTACAATTAAAATCACCCGTTAATTTTCGTATAATCTGTTTTTTTTTTTGTCGAAAACGTCATAAGAAGACGCCGTTCACACCATTCCTTTGCAAAATAACTGGGTTTCTCTGATTTTTTTTTTTTTTGATTTTTGATTATATTTTACTTTTTAGTAAGAGATTAACAAGATTAACGAGATTAAATTTACACGTTTTTATATAAATAAACAAAAATAGGATATAGTATGATTATTTTTAAAAAAAAAACTTAAATATATAGAATCTATGTATAGTAAATTTGATTTTTTATTGGATAAAAGAAAGTTCCCGCAAAAATTCGATGACGCAAAAAAAAGATCTACACTACATAAACTACCAAAAATATTTTTAAGATTTCATTGAAAATCAAAATTAAAAAAAGAAAAAAGAGATATGTAAGATGATATATAATAATAAATAAGTAGATTTGGTTTGATTGTTATTTTTAATTTTTTTTTTTTTTTTTCAATCAATGAAAGTAGATAAGATCACTTGATACATTAATTTATTTATATTTATCATACATAAACAAATAAGAGAATGAATGAATGAAAAAAAAAAAAAAAAAAAAAATTTTTTTTTAAA
>QZLH01000128.1:87586-99648 GCA_003833135.1 Oehlia diaphana | reverse complement strand
ATGTTAGAATATCACCGAACTACGAACTGAATTTCAAATTAAGTTAAAGATAACTTCAAATGTACAATGCAATTTAAATTAGTAATTGGTTATTGTTCAGTCGATTAGGAATATGTGAAGTATTAGTAGCACTAATTTATTAGGCCAGTGCCACTGAGGTAGTTAGCACTAATTCCTATTGGTCACTGCAGTATTCCTACTTTGTATAACTTGGTTATTTCTGTCTTCAACCGATATCTCTATTCTCTTGTCCAATGATTGTTTATTATTAATCAGATAAAATATTTCGCAAATTACAAATCACAAATTTACAAATCACAAATTACAAATCACAAATTATATTAAACAACTATAAAATTTTAAATTCAAACATAATTCGATTATTTAAAAGACGTATGTCACATAATATCATGATTGCCTGTCTACTGAAATATATATTATATTAATCTTACTGGGAGCAATAACTTTATTTAAAATTTTACATAAACATAAAACATTTCTTTGATAGCACTTCATCCAACCAGCAGACGTACCGGAGAGCACTAAATATACATCATTAATAAATATTAAAATATATTTCCATTCATTTAATTAAAATTTGATACTGTATGTCCGTTTAAGAATCGTGATAACTGTGTTCCACATCTTAAGACTGATGCGTTAAATAATAAATATTAGATAATGGATAGAGATGTTAGAATATCACCGAACTACGAACTGAATTTCAAATTAAGTTAAAGATAACTTCAAATGTACAATGCAATTTAAATTAGTAATTGGTTATTGTTCAGTCGATTAGGAATATGTGCAGTATTAGTAGCACTAATTTATTAGGCCAGTGTCACTGAGTTAATTAGAACTAATTCCTATTGGCCACTGCAATATTCCTACTATGTATAAATTGGTTATCTCTGTCTTTGACTATTTCCTCGTCCAATGATTATTTATTATTAATCGGATAAAATAATTCACATATCACAAATCAAAAATTATATTAACCATACTACACTGGTCGAAGTGGTATGGTTTTCACTATGGAAATTTTGGTATACGTGACTGAAACTTGTCCAATTTACATAAAATTTTCAAACATTTCCACAAAAATTGGAAACTTCATTGAAATCTGGCGTACACCATGGAAATTGGACAGGATTCCACCAAATTTTAATAGTATAAAATTTCATGTAAACCATATCTCTTCGATCTGTGACTATAAAAATTTTTAAATTAAACATAATTCGATTATTTAAAAAACGTATATCACATTATATCATGATTGCCTGTTTAAATATATATTATTTTTAATCTTACTGGGAGCAGTAACTTTATTAAGAAATAAAATCTTATGCAAACATAAAACATTTCTTTGATAGCACCTCAACAACCAGCAGACGTAGCACTAAATATATATTATTTAAAATATATTGGCATTCATTTAATTAAATTTTGAATCCGTTCCTGTACTGTATGTCCGTTTATGAGTCGTGATAACTGTGTTACACATCTTAAGGCTGTTGTGTTAAATAATAAATATTAGATAATGGATAGGGATGTTAGAATATCACCGAACTGCGAACTGAATTTCAAATTAAGTAAAAGATAACTTCAAATGTACGTGTAATTTAGTAATCGGTTATTATTCAGTCGATTAGGAATATGCGCAGTATTAGTAGCATTAATCTGCAGTATTCCTACATCTTCGACTGAAATCTCTATTCTCTTATCCAATGATTATTTATTATTAACCGGATAAAATAATTCACATATCACAAATCACAATTATATTAACCATACTAAATTCAAACATAATTCGATTATTTAAAAGAAGTATGTCACATAATATCATGATTGCCTAAATAGTTATTATTTTTAATCTCACTAGGAGCAGTAACTTTATTAAGAAATAAAATTTTACATAAACATAAAACATTTCTTTGATAGCACCTCATCCAACCAGAGACGTACCCAGAGAACACTAAATATATATATTATATTGCATTAAATTTTGAAACCGCTCCTATACTGTATGTCTGTTTAAGTGTTAATATCTTCGCGATAACTGTGTTACACATTTAATGCTGATGCGTTAAATAATAAATATTAGATAATGGATAATATCACCGAATTGTGAAGCAGTTTGAATGATATTTTTAACATTCCTATTCAATAATTGTGTTATTATGCGGACGATACTTTATATAAATAACTCAATAAGTGTATTTTACATGTAAAATGTAATATTTTTAGTCTAAATGATGTAATGCTTCAAAGATATTTATGCAATAGTAATTTACTTGTACCTTAGTCAAAAATATCAGCTGCATAATAAACTATGTTAAAAGGGTCATTACCTATAAAAATTATCATCATCCTCGTTTTTGAATTATTGTATAAATTGCATTTTCGTGTTATTACATCATTGTTTAAATTAAAATTATCGTGTAACCTTAAAATTATGATTTTCATCTGAAAATAACAAATAAATTTAAGTAATCAAAAAATATACTAGATCACACTAATTCGAAAACGGAAATAATTGAAGCCAACTTTCATTTACCTTCGATTGATGCCAGCGTAATAAGCATATACCTGCCTATTTTCTCTTGGCCATAATGATTAGTAATTAATTTATTTGTATATTCACACACTAAATAATAACATTTAAATAAATAGAGAAACTAAACGCCTTATTTATCTTAGTTACTGTTGATTATTATTTATTATTTATTTATTTTTTTCTTTTTACTTTACCATTTTTTTATTTCACACGAATTTTAAGGAATCAAAAAAAGTAAGGACAATAAGAAAGAAAATAAAATGGGAATTATGTTCATATGTTAGATATTTATTATCATTTTATCTTGCTTTTATATGAAAGCTAAAAAAAAGTTTAAAAAGAAGCTTATCAATAAAAAGCAAATATTATCATAAATATTTAAATATTTGTAATACAACCCTTAATCTTATTACATAATTCTAATCTAATTTCCTTATAAATTAAAAATGGAAGGGTCCAGAAATTACGTGTTTAGAAGGGTTTCTTTATTTATCACACCTATATATAGTAAATATCATCCTACCTTTTAGATCACAAGAGGGAGGGGCCATATTAACTTATAAACACGTGATTTCTGGGCCCTTTCCTTAGTTAGTATTAGTATAGTGTAAAATCCTTCTATTCACGAGAGATTTATTTTTCTTTGATTCGATTTTTGTTATTTATTTATTTTCACTCCATGTTACCTTACCTCAAAATGTAACATATCCCCGGAACATATAACATAAATTCGTGAAAATTTATTCGGCTTGTATATATTTGGATAATTGGGAGTTCCTTTTCCAAATTCTGGTCTGATTTCATTACATATGACTAATGATAAACTTACAATCATGTTTTTTTTATTGTAGAAACTAGAAAAGTGGTTTTCCAGATGATATATATATATATACATACAAAGGTTATACGGACTTTCTATCATCCTTTTTTTTATTGATGATATGACATATAAATGTGCTGATGTAATACCCAAAACTCGTTTATGTAAGGTTCAGAAAACAAATTTTCAAGTTTAATTACATCATACTTGTATTGCCGTCATTGTATAAATTACTAAATTAATTTAGTAATTACCAAATTAACATAAATGTTGGTAGTCCAAATCTAACATGGAACAAACCATATCCGAAATTCAATCTTACCCAAAGTTTGATCATGTTCCAACTTAAATAAGTTAATGTCTAAATCTTGGTCAGGTAGGAATAACTGTGATTAGTAACCAATAACGCTATTCGGATTATCACAGTGATTTTTAATTTTAGATAATTGTATGACAGCATTAGTACAGCATTATAGCTTACATATTTGTTATTTGCTATGGTGTTACATAGATAGATACAGTACATCGAACTTCAAGAAAAAAAATTCGAGAATTTTTTTTTTTTTCGGTGAAAAATTTTAATGATGACAACTCGTTTGCCAAAAATTATTTTTTTATTAGTTGCAATACTATTGTTATTACAAGTAATAACAAGAGTAGTGGTTGCGGGTATGTAAATATAACTGCAATCTAAACATTTTCTTCATTTCAGTAAGAGATTTCATTTATGTAGATCTACTTTTTAGATGAATTTGATGAGGAAGAACTTAAATTCTCACCAGAACCAGAAAAAGAAAGTTATCAAGAAGTCCCTGAACCAAAGCCTCTCTATGTACCTCCATGTTTGTATTTATTTTGTTTGCCCTCATATATTTTCAGCTATTCTTCTACATTTACTTAAAACATTATTTTATACAATTAGCGCGACCAAAATTCGAGTTATCAGAATTTCGTCGAGAAATATTTATGATATGTTGCATTGTTGCATATTTGATTAATTATCTTATTGGCAAAGAGAAAAATGAAAAAGTTGCAAAAAAATGGTATTTTATTTTATTTTTATGTTGATTAAAAATTGTTTCTGAATTTCTCTTAAAAAAAAAATTCTATTATTCTTATAGGATGGAAACTCATATTTCATTATTCAAAGATAATTTTGCACTTGTTGGATTTGCGAATGATAATAGTAAGCCTCTTATAAGGGATGGTCCAGCAGATTATGTTTTTTATCTTAGCGGTCGTAGAAATTGTCAGTTTGTTCATGGAAGAATTACGGTACTTGATTTTAAAAATTTTCTTCTTTTTATTTATTTATTTTAATTAGATTTTAATACCGAATATTATAATTATCTAGCTTAAACCAAGACATAATTTGATTCAAACAATTACAAACATTATTATTTCTCAATTTAGTAGTAAAGTCATAGAAGATTCAGTGGTTAGTAAAAATTTTTTATGTCTTTTTTTCTTCCTTTTGGAGATATTTTCATTTAATTAGTTAATTTGCAACCATACTCTAGGCATTTCATGTTTATATGAATGGTGATTATGAAGATTTTGTTTTCGGCGTTACAAAAAAAGATCGTTCTAGAGAATTTCGAACATCTCGATACGATTTGGTACGAATTTTTGTGTAAATTTATTTACTTAATATTTTATATAATATATTAACATCTTTTTAATACATGTATAGAGTGATTTCACAAAACAAGTCAATAATAATCATCTTCCAGGAACTTTATATGCACAAACTGAATCTTCTGATATTACCGATACATTTCTTACCAAGCAAATTGTCGATTTATTAAAAAAGTCGGAACCTTATTTAAATGCTTTTATCGTGACAGATCAACCACGTGCCAGACCAGAAAAGTAAGCATTTTATAATAGAATATGACTTTGACATACGATTAAGATTTAAGACAAAATTACTAAAAAGCTTATTTTAAAATTGTTTGTAGAGTTGTTGAGAATCAACCAAAATTGTTGACAGTTTATTGTTCTATTCCCGAAGATCTATCTAAACTAGACGACACTTTATCTGTTTCAGAATTAATTATGTATTTGATCGATTTCATTCCTGAAAGATGCTCATTCAAGATAGAGGTATATAACATTATTTTTTTTAAAAAGAAATAATTTTTATCATATTTGTTACTTATTTTTTTTTTTATAATTTAGACAAAGAATAAACTTAAGAAGAATAGAGAAGAGGCAGATAAAATAATAAATAAGGCTTTGGAAGCTGAAAGACAAGAAGTAATTAAAGATCTATTATTTTCTATTTTTACATGAATATCAACTAAATCAATTTTTTTTTGACATTTAAGGCTATTCAACAGAAAAAGGTTGAAAAGAAACGTGCTGAAGCTGAACGTGTTGCTAAATTATCACCTGAAGAACAACGAAAGGTAAGAATGTTTATTTTATGTATTCGTTTGGTCAAAGAATATAATATTTATTTCATTATAAAATTTATTTTAGTATGAAGAAAGAGAACGCAAACGAGAATTAAAAAAGAAACAAAAGAAATTGATTAAGAAAGCATAGACAACATGCATTTCATTTGGTTATCATTCAGTTGATCGTTTGATATGCGTGTTATACGGGTCTCTAAAAGAATATTTCTATTATCATTTTATATTATTTACTTTATTTCATTGTATAATTTTAATATAAACATTTCCATTAATAGAATTTTGATTGTAAAAAAAAAATAATAATTTTTTTACTTAATAAAAAAAGAACACTTAAGGTAATATTATTATTCCGTGATGACAAATATATTATACAATATTATTTGAATTAAGTAATCAAAGACTTTCCAGTACGAGCACTAGTTGGAATCAATGGTAATAATGCAGTCGCAACATTTCTGCCTTCTTCGGCTAATACATTAAATGTTGCTAAAGCATTTCTCTAATGGAATAATTAGAAAAGTAGTTTAAATTTATAGTATAAATAATAAAATAAATAAATAAATATATCAATAATGAGATTATTTACCGTATCTACTATTTCAATCTGTATTCCTAAACCATTAAGGTATTGTCTAATATGTGATGGAATCGGAACAACCGATATTCCAGTCCCAAATATCAATAATTCTTTATTAGGTATTTTTTTTAAAAAAAATTTATATATTAGTTATTATTATTAATAAAAATAAAAATATGCAGTAATATAGCAAGTAACTCACCTGGCCTAGGTTTTATAACTTCAAATACTTTTAAAAAATCAGTGGTCCAATTATTGAATACGCTACCTTTTCCATGATCACCTTGAGGTACATCCCACATAATTAAATCACCGTTCAATAAAATAACAGGACCTTTAACTTCAATTTCATTACTGGTTATAAACCCATCATTTGTTAATCTAGATAACATTTGAATAGAATGTATTGCTGAATCATCAAACATATTCTTAAATGCTGAAGCCATTGGTGTTGGAACGATCGTATCAGAAACTGGTGGTTTTTCATAATTGAATTTTGAGGAGGAAGAGGAAGGTTTGGAGTTTGAATCGTCAAAGAATGGTAAAGAGGTATGTAAAGAACAAAGTGGGTATAAGTTGGGAGACGGTCGAAAGAATAATTTCGTTGATGCAACTCGATTAATTGGGAATGTTTTCGGAGACCGAAAAGATAATTTAACTAAAAAGTTCATATTATTAAGCATGTAATATGTGAAAGAAAATTGCCCTCGTGACATTAGATAATTTCAATCTCGATTAGATGTAATAAAATAATTAAAAATGTAATGTAACATGACGTAACCAATCCTCGGATAGTATACTGAAAAGTTATAATTAAGGACACGGAAAAAAGTACGGAAAACGCACGACTCCGTAATTTAATGCGTCCTTTCTTTGTATCAAATGATCATGTGACGCATAATTATAACAGAGTTTCGCATTGTTTCGCATAATATTTGTTTGTAAGACGTCTTCTGATCAATTCTATGATCGCTAAAAATTTTTTGATTGGTAGTTTCAAATTCTTTTTGACTTTTTTTAGACGAGTAAATATGGGGTTTAGCGTGAGAGCAGCGCCAAGACTTTATTTATATTTTGTCATTTTTATCTGCTTTACTAAAAAAAAAAAATATTGTGGCTGTTTATGATAAAGATTTACAGTATCAAAAATAAAACGAGGCATAAGTGATATTCTTTTAAAAAAGAGAGACCTTTTTCAGCGGAGAAGTTTTTATTCTTCATATGAACGAAATAGTTTATGTAGAAATTCTTTATTCTTTTTATCCTTCTTTTGAACGAATAAATCCTGGATAAACAAAAAAAAGAAATCATCACCAAATATGGATAAACGACCCTTGTCATGAGATCGGGGATTGAACGTTTATAAGGTCAGAAGGACACAATCGATCGATTAATTATTACTGATTGTCTTAGTGGCTTTGTATTGTAATTTCAGGTTTTTATTGTTATTAGAATTTTCGATACAAAAAAAAAACTTTAAATTAAAAAAAAAAAACTCCTTTGGACTGGATTACTGGATTGGAGAAGGATTTATTTTAACTTATTATTATTAAATCATACAAATTAGTGTAATATGTTAATCACATGAAACCATTTGTTTATCAATAATAGATGATTACTCACATGATTTCGGTGATTTCGGTAAATCTTGATTATTCAATTTATTTTTAAATAGTAAAATTAAAAGACGTTTTAGATATAAAAAGAATCAAAAAAATTTTTTTTTTTTTTTTTTCTTTTTTTTTAAAAAAAAAATCTCTTTTTTCATAAAATAAAATTTAAAAAATCTAGTAATTTAATATCTAATTTAATATCAAAATTTTTCAAAAAAAAAGGTTCTTCCTTGATTTGCGAAAACACTAATATACTAATACAATTAAATAACAAAAAAATATTTTTTTTGGGAAATAAAGAAAAATGAATTTACGATCAATAAAATTAACTTCGAGCTTTTTAGCTGCGCTTTTTATATCTTCAGTATGTGGTACACAATATCTTTTCTCAGCATATAGTACTTCATTAGCAGAACGTTTAGATTTTAGTTCTGTTGAAGTAAATACAATCGGAAGTGCTGCAAATTATGGTGTTTATTTGTGTAAGCCACTTTTTGGTTATATTGCCGACAATTATGGAGGAAGAAGGTACTTTAAATTACGTACCGTCACGTGCCAACTGACGTGAACATTTTATTAAGATTATTTTGATTTATTATAATATAGGACAACGTTTTTTGCTTCCTTTGGCATATTCCTAGGATATTTTTGTCTTGCAATGACATATAATGGAAATTTTTCTGATTCGTCATTCTTACTATGTGCTTTATATGTGTTCATTGCGGGAATGGCATCATCTGCAGGTAAATTCTTGCTTACGTTATATCCGCAGTATCGAATTCATTTTCGTACCAATATATAATTTTTTTTTCCTTTGTAGGTTTGGTATCAAGTCTTGTAACAATCGTAAGAATTACTTTAATTTTTAAATCTTTCATCGCTAAAATAAATTTTTTTATTTAACACGACATGAAATTGTTTCCTTTTCTTCCAAACCACATGTAATTTAGGCGAAAAATATCCAATCCTTCAGAGGAATAGCATTTGGAGCTCCAATAGCATTGTTCGGATTATCCGCAGCAATATATTCAGAAATAAATACACTTTGGTTTAAAAAAGATACATACCATTTCTTACTTTTTATTGCTATAAGTTCGGGAGTATGTATGTTTATTGGAAGTTGGTTTCTAGTTGTAGTACCACCACCGAATAATCAAGACGAAATTGTTGTAGAAGAAGAAGGTTGTTCTTCTCATGTCACTTCGAAAGTAAATACAGTTGGTAAATCTGATAAATCTGAAAATACGCCGTTATTAAATAAAGTAAAAGAAGAAGTTGACATTGGTGGATGGGACTTATTTTATAACCATGATGCTAAAGTGTTAGCCATGTCTATGTTTTTTATTGCTGGTACAGGATTAATGTACATTAATAATGTTGGTTCGATAATTAAATCGCTATATTTCGCTTCATCAACTCATCCTCATACTACGTTACCGAACTCTGAAGATCATTCGTCTTCACAAATTCAAGAATTACAAAATATGCATGTATTTTTTCTTTCAGTTTTTTCTTGTATAGGAAGATTATCTGTCGGGGTTATATCGGATTTAGCGGGATTATTATTTAACTTACCTCGATTATGGTTTTTTATAATTTCTGGTTTTTGGTTATTTTTGGCTCAATTGTTAATTTTATTTTACGTCAATGACCTGGATAAATTATTGATCGTTACCATATTGGTCGGATTTGGTTTTGGTAATTTATATGCTATTGGTCCAACAATTGTTAGTGAATGGTTTGGCACTAAAAGATTTGGATTGAATTGGTAAGTTGTTTTTTAAACCAAATTAAAAAAAAATTACATAACGACAATTATAACTAATTTATATTTTAAAATTTTTTTCTCTTTTAAAAATTATAGGGGAATGATTGCATGTGTAAGTACAATATTTTTAATTTTTTTCTCTTCATGCAAATTCCAAATATGTGAATTTAATTAACACCGTTACATTTCTCTTTCTATAGATTCCAGCGTTTGGTGGACAATTATTTAATTTATTATTTGGTTTTAATAATGACCAACATCAACATCATCACTGTTTAGGACAAAATTGTTATGATTCCGTATTTTATATTAGCGCATTCGCTTGTCTATTCAGTATTTGCATTTCTTTAAGATTATTATATACTAAAAAAATAGAAAATAATTAATTTTTATTTATTTATTTAATACATCCAATTTTAAAAAAAAATCTCTAGTCTGAGATACAAAATACAAAAAAAAAGTTGTCGATATAGATATACAGTACATATACATTTTTTTTTTATTTTAATAAAAAGTATATATTATATACAATATATATAAACACGTTGACCATTATTTGTTATGATTCGTCCGTATTTTATTTTAGCGCTATTCAGTATTTGCATTACTTTTTATTATATACTAAAATAGAAAATAATTAATTATTTTATTTATTTAATACATCCAATTTAAAAAAAAAAAATCTAGCCTATCATACTAGAGATTGTCGATATAGATATACGCACATATATTTTTTTTTTTTATTCCGTCCATATTTTATATTAGCGCATTCGCTTGTCTATTCAGTATTTGCATTTCTTTAATTTCTTTAAGATTATTATACACTAAAAAAAAATAGAAAATAATTAATTTTTTTTATTTATTTAATACATCCATATTAAAGATACAATTGTCGATATAGATATACAGTACACACACATATTTATTTTTTTTTTATAATAATATTAAATATATATTATATACATATATATAAACACGTTGACCATTAGTTGTTATGATTCGTCCGTATTTTATTTTAGCGCTATTCAGTATTTGTATTTCTTTTTAAATATACTAAAATAGAAATTATTTATTTGTTTAATACATCTAACTTAAAACAAAAATTTCTAGCCTACCATACTAGAAGATACAAAATAGATACTGTATATAATTTTTTAATTTTGTATTAATAAATAAATATATATGTCATTGTTTAATACAAAATTGTTATGGTATGGTTATGTATGGTAATATATTTTTTTTAATAAAGGCGTAACTTCTATGAAGCTGATATAAGATCATCAAAACACTTGGCAGGTATATCCTTTTTCTTAAATCTATTGAGAATAAAGATTTATAATACGATATCCTAATTCTAATCCTAATCGAAATCGTATTCCTAATCGATTTGATAATAGAGTAGCATGACTAGCAGCCCACCTTCCTTAACTTAGGAATTAGGATACCGAAAATTACGTAACAATAAATTAAATGATGAACAACCCTCTAACATCATCTAAATATTAAAAAATTTGTTAAAGCAAACTCAAAAAAAAAAGATTAAAATGTGAGTGAGATCTTAGGCTAGAATCGAAACTAGCCAAAGCACAGATATGCTCTCCACCAGGATAAGATTAAAAAAAAACTTTTCTGTTTTCTTAATCCTTTTAAACACTTAGTAGAAAGAAAAGAATCACCTTTATGAGAAAGAAAAGTGTGCTAAATTTTTTATTTAATGGTAAAGAAGGTACCTAGCTAGTTCCTCCTCCGACTTTACCAATAACAAAGTTAGGATGTTCCTCCTAAGTCAATAAAGGAACTCCCCGACTCAATTGAGTTATTCGCTCCTCGACATGCTTAGGAGTTATCTTCGCTTTGCAAAATAAAAAAACACACTTAATAACTCAGCTGACTAGCTGGGGAGTGATTCTCTTAAATCAAAAAGGAACTCCCTGACTTAACTTGCTTAAGTGTTACAAAATTGGCAAAATCAGCTGATCAGCTGAGAGACAAGGGTAATTCCCCCTAAGTCAAACAGGAACTCCCCGACTCAATTGAGTTATCCTTTCCTTAACTTGCTTAGGAGTTACCCAATAAAAAAAAATACCTAATTGAAAGAGATCGTCTACAAACAATTACATGTGGTCTAGAAAGCCCTATAAAAAAAGAAAATTCGGAATTTGTCCTGAAAAGTATGGAAAATGTCCGGAAATTTTCCGTGCGTCCGGAAAACATTCGGAAACGGTCACGTTTTGGAACACTTTCCGGACGCACAAATTCCAGACATTTTCTAGACACTCCAGAATTTGTCCAGAATTTGTCCAGAAT
>QZLH01000128.1:15900-77710 GCA_003833135.1 Oehlia diaphana | reverse complement strand
TATATTGTTACCAAAATTTTTGCTTAAGATAGAATTATTTAAAATTATTGTTAGGGTTACCCATGGAAATAGTTGAAGATCGAACAAGTCACTTAATGATTATGGTTGAGTTTATTACAATATGAAACATTTTCTTATAATATATTTTAGTTTTATTAGTTACTTACATTAATTAACTACTTTTAGTATTATTATTGCTTTTGACTCATAAATATTCAATTATATGTATCAGATTAATTATTATAACATTAGAAAAATTGCTTTATTAGTTAGCTAGAGAAGTTTCTTGAGATTTATATAGTTGATGAATCATATAGACATATAGAACTTATACAAAATGGTAATAGAAAGGTTTTTGCAAATAATTGCAATGAGAAAAGGACAATCGATTGATTAATTATATTAGTATAATAGGATAATGTTAATAAGTTCAAACTGTCATGTGTGAAATGCAAACATATATAGGGCAATATTTTCTTTTGAATAAAAGTTGTTAACACCTGAGTAGATCTAACAGTGAGTTTAGATTGTGTTATCCGAAGTTTTATTGATTGTTAGTTTTCTTTGTAAACTTTTGTGTGTTTTACTTGTTTTATTTTCGTATTCTGTTATTATTTGTTTAATAGATTTTCATTCTTAAGAGACTCCTATAATTTTCTATTGAAAATTATTAAAATACCCTTTATATTTTGTTATAAACTTATCAAAACACTTATAATCGTACCACTTGACCTTTTGTCACAACTGTTTAATTTGACATTTTTAACGTTAGTTATCACTCAAGCCAGAATAGTGATAACAATATCAACATATCAATATTTATTACCAAAGTTTCTAAATTTAATTATCATCATTATACACAAAATTTATTCTATAAAATTATTTAATTCTAAAGTATAAACAGCAATTTACAGTATACGGGATATTGGAATTCAAAAATATTAGGATTCGAGAAATAGGAATTCGGGAAATTGTATTTGTTTCAGAAAAGGATCCAGTTTGAGAAATTGGCATTCAGGTAAATGACTTCAGGAAAGGTATATTCAGGGAGGACATTCAGAAAATGGTCCGACAAGGGAGAAACCGATAAAAAAAGAGCATTGACTTATTATCATTTGTTGAGTATTAGCACTTCCCCCAACTTAAAGTCCAGCAATAATTTTACTACGAAAGTGGCTCCTTTATTATAACACTTTTTTGACCCATATCGAAGACATCTTAGAGAACAAGAAAACTTTTCTTGATTTCTATAAATCCAATTTAAACATGATTTATCTTGAATTTATGATAATTAGTTGTGGCAATCACAAGTAATTTAATTTCGTATGAAAATATTTTTAGGGAAATTTCTTGATTTTTATCAATCCAATGAACAATTTGATAAATATGTTTCATGTCAATAATGTTTGATTCCATAACTTTCTTGATGGTAATACTTCTGTATTTAATGAGCTTCCTGGTACAAAATAATGTAAGATAGAAATTTCTTCATTAAGTACTTTTGGTAAAGTGCAGACAATGGTCAATGGGTGTATTATATAGTAATAATCTTTTGAAGAAATTTGAAGTATCAAAGTGATGTATCATTACTGATAGTTGGATTTTTTGTGATAGCTCACCTTAGTAAATTATCCTAAATCTTAATTTCTTTAATTATAAAATTATCACTTTGAATAAGTAAAAGCAAAATAACCCTGAAAATGAATCAGGACTTCAAAATTTTGCAAATAATATCTATGAAATATTTACAAAGAATCTTAAAAACCTTGAAAGAATTTTAAACAAATATTCTTAAGTAATTCTTGACTTAATGCAATACCATTTTTTTTTAATTAGATCCTTCACAAATTTGAATATTTACATCATAATAAATCTGCGCAACTATAAAATTTAAGACTTCGAAATTTTAATAAAGCAACAAAAAGTTATTGCACCACATTGCAAGTTTCGCTAGTTTATTATTTTTAAATTGAATATTTTACAATAATTCTTTTATGATCATATGATGAACGATCGGAAGGAAAGACCTAGTATTTAGTCAAATTTTATTGGGTAATTGACAAAAAAAGATGATCATGTGATTTTTATTCAATTTTACTAAAATGGTTTAATAAATGCTGTTTAGTGTTGTACAGACCTAGCTAAACATGCTAAATTAATATGGATTATAATATGATCGAGCCAATGTTAATACGTATGATATCATCAAGTCACAAAACATCTCTTTTAAAGAATTTGATATAAATATTAATATTGACTTTACTTATTTTTAAAATTTCTTCCAGATTCTTTGCGTTAAAAATTATGAAATAAATGTAAAAACTTGATTATGACAAAGTTTAACAATTTGTTTATCAGTCTGAATGTACCGTTATATTAATTTTATATGTTGATTTTATAATAAAAGTTTTATTCGGAAATCGACTATTTTCTTGATTTACAAGATATTTATTTATATTAATGATGCACAAGTTGACAAACGTGTAAACATGTATTATTTACTTGTTTCTTTTGTTCTGATAATAAATACTATTAGACTTATCTTTGTCATGTGTTTATATGCTGAAATCCATACACGTATGGTTTTTGTATGGATTTGCAAACTATGGATTAAAAACCATACGGGTTTAAGTAATACCTTAATTTTTGCCGGAATGCCAAAACCATTTTTCAGCATAATGTATAAGACCGCATGAATTGCATAAGGCTTATGAACAAATGAATACAATTTCTCTCTGACCACTCACGTGATCGTCATAACATATAGAAATAATATACTTTGCAAAAATTTACAAATTGAACTGATTCATATCAGCGACAATTTCATTGGATATCTTAAAAATTATCTGGTATATGTCAAAGAAACATCATACTTCTCTCGTATTTCTCGTTTCCTTACCCATAAACACGTCCGACTTTTATTACTCGTAATACCCATAATAGTAATAATACCCATTATTAGAAATATAACGATAAGTTTTGTTTCGTGTTGTTTCGCACTTTGAGCAATTACCATATAAATATCTGCTTCTGTAAATAAATACCTACTTTTGATATTAAATATAATTTACGTTTATTCTTCTTAAATCTTTAAATTTTATGGTTTGTGAAATTCTTTTTTCGTTTATACGAGAATATATATAAATTATTATTTATTTACTATATAAAAAATACATATAGCTGATAATAAAATAAAAAAAAAAGTATTATACAAAATGAATTGTAAACTACATACAGCACATTGAATTTTCAAAATGATATTCTCTTGCGTGGACGTGGTTTAATATTCAGCTAATGGAGCGTCTCTCTTAGCCTTTTGCTTGTTACATTGCTATTGAATAAATATCGAAAAAAGATGAAGAAAATTTTAATATTAAATAAGCAAAATCAAATTAACAAACATGTCTGTGCAGTATATTATAAAAATAACTTACTCCATGAGATTTGGTATGAGATTTGATCATATACTTCATATCTCGTTCAGAAGTTTTTCTTTCTTTTTTTTCCATTTCAATTTCTTTTGATTGTTTATGTTTGTAGTAATTATTAGTAACTTTTTTCTTTTTTTTCTCTGGAAGACTTTGCATCTCATTGTTTTTTATTTTTAATAACGCTTCCAATTTATAAATTGCTTCTTTAATTCTTTCTTTAGATGGCGGAAGAGTACTTTTGTTATCAAGTTTAATTTCAAATTTTGCTGGTATCGCAATGGTGTTTACACTAATGTGTGTGCCGGTTTTCTTAGCAATGGGTTTTAGATTACGTCCGTCACGACCAATTAGTCTTCCAATATCAATATGTTTGGGAATATCAATTTTAGTTGGCGTTTGCATTTTGTAAAGTTACTGGATAAACGTTGTGTGCCAGGGTGAAGGTGTATATATAATAAAATTTGTATATTTTATATATTTTATAATTATCTACAAAATTTACAACAATACATTTTTTTAACAGAACTTTAGACGAGAAACTTTAATAAGGTTATGGAGGTTATCATCTGCTGATGTGGTTTCTGCGGCACAATTATTGCCTTATTGGAACAACAAAAACACAATTAATTATTTTTTGGGGGAGTATCGGGTATCATGCATGTGTGCATGTGACAATTTTATAATCTTATTGCCTATTACCGTTTAGCACTGTCCTTTTTCGAATTTTGAGTTGTAATCATATTCATATCCAAAAGTTTCTGACGCGAGTGTGAGGGGTTTTGCGATCTACAACAATCAAAAATTGAATATTTGAAATGTTACAAGTTTCTATGTTTAGCTTTATTACTTTTTTTTTAAGAGTAAATTTATCTTAAAAAAGTTATTTGTGACACATAAATAACGAAAGGCTTTGAACTTAAACATGCAGAGAATTGTTGAATAGTTCTTAACTTATGATTATTTCTATCCACCAATAATGTATTATTTTTAAAAAGTAAAATATTCTAGAATTTCTCAAGAACGTAATAATTTTTGAGCTTATTATCTTAAATTGATAGTTTATTAACTTTTCCATTTGAGAATAGTCTTCTAGAGTTTAGACATATTTTTATCTTTTTTTTTCATTTACTAATAATAAATCTGACACAAAAAAAAGGGATTAGATTATTAAATATAGCGAGTAGTTGTGATTTATTATGGCCAGTACGACACTTTCTAGTATTAATTGAAATAAAATAAATAATTTGTTAGTAATAATATTTTATACTATATAATTATCGTTTGAAAGCGTTAAACGTATTGTGGAGATAAAATTACAAACGTCACGAGAATATAATGTATCTTTCTAATTCGGTATTACGTTATATAATAGATCTATCATAACTTTACTAATTAAAGTTGAATTCATTGCTATTATTCAATAATTTGTGAGGCGTGATTGTGTAAATCGGAGTAAAATTTGTTTTGGAAAGTGATCACAGTATTGACGATTACGCAATAAATTATATTTATTTAATATCACCAAATATTAAAATAATTTTATATGGTTGGAGAATCTGTAATCGTTTACTTGTGTAATGAAAAATCATGACATTGTTTTTTAATAAAATGTACTGATTACATTAAATCCTCTCTGTAGCTATAGAACATACGTTGAAATACGCGTTCTAATTATATAATACAATATCTGCTTGTAAGTATCGTGATCAAGACGGGGCAAATTAAATTGATGATTGTATTTCGTGAAAGTACATGAGTCATTCCAAATAAGTCATGAGACATTCCGATTTGATTTGAATTTTTTGGTATTTAGATAACAAAAAACATGTAAAAGACCCTACTTTCTTTTTATATTTCTACAAAACTAATCTCTTTTTTTAGTCTTTCTTTTTAGGACTTCTCTTTTTTTCGGTCTTTCTTTTTAGGACTTCTCTTTTTTTCGGTCTTTCTTTTTAGGTTTTTTTCTTTTTTTGGTCTTTCCTCTTTTTTTTGGTCTTTCTTTTTAGGTCTTCTCTCTCTTTTTTTTTGGTCATACTTTTTTTCGGTTTTCTTTTTAGGTCTTCTCTCTCTTTTTTTTGGTCTTTCTTTTAGATCTTCTCTTTGGACTTCTTTTGTTTTTCGGTCTTTCTTTTAAGACTTCTCTCTTTTTTGTCTTTCTTTATACTGTAGGTTTTCTCCTTTTTTCGGTCTTTACTACTTTTTTTGGTCTTCCTTTCGATCTTCTCTTTTTTTTAGGATACCATCTGCTTTTTTTTCTAGATCATTTTTTTTTTGGTGAAGTTTAAGGGCTTGAAGTGCATTTGTAAGATCACTAAGTACCATATTTTCATGTTGATGAATATCCTCTAAAATATTACTCAAATCAACAGTTATATCGGAAAAAATTTTTGCGTGAAACCTCATCCCAGGCTTGAAATTGTTTTGCAACTTTCTTTTTTTCAAGATTTTTCAGAACTCATATTTTTTTTAATTAGGAGCGGTATAGTTCTATGCGTGAGTGAATAAGGCCAAAGGTAAGTTTATTGGGTACTTTAAGTTGGAGCAGCATGATGCTATGCATGGGTGGGAGCATAGCGTGCTTACTTTGTAAGCCTGTGAGTACCAGCTTTGCTGCAGTCTCACAGTAGGGCTGGTTGGAAATTTTTTTTGGAGCGGTATAGTACTATGCGAGGGTTGGAGCATAGACGCTTACCTTTAGTAAGCTCGTAGGTACCAGTTTCTGCTGCAGTCCTACGATAGGACCGGTTGGTTGTGGTACGGCATGGTGCTATGCGTAATTTTAATTGGGAGGAGCATAGTGCGCTTCTTCGGAAGTCCCTTGTGGCAGGGCCGTAAGTAATTAAGATTTAAAAATGTGGTAAATCAAAAATTAATTATTTTTGAAATAATGTGACTTTCTATCAAGATACAATATTTTTTTTTATTTTACTTTATTAATTTGGATAAAATGAAATGTTAAATGAAACATATATTATATTTAATAAACATAATTTTCATAATTTTCAAATTATCTTGTCAAGTTTATTTATTGTGCGCATTAGTAAGAAACACCAATAATCTTTTCTTAGAATATATTGTTAATTTATATATTTTACTGAAAATAATTTTTATTGTAATAAATTTGCTAATTAAGTAATTTTATTTACGTAAAAAAAAAATACATATCATATATAAAAAAAGAAAGTGATATACAAAACTAATTAGGTATTTTTTCTAATTACATAACTAAATAATTACCTAAACTCGTAATTTTTTTTTATATTTTACTTTGTTGTAGTCTATATGAGAGTTGATTTATATGTGTTATTTCCGTTCAGAGACTATTCTTTCTCTTTTCAAATTATTTTCTTTCCAACGTTTTGATTTTTCGTAATGATTTTCTTTATGATTGTTAACTTTCTTTTTTACAGAAGTATTTTTCGGACGATTTTTTATCTCAAGATCGATTGTTTTCATTAACTCTTTTAATTTATCACTTGCTTCTTTAATTCTATCTTCACATAATAGAGGAGTAATTTTTTCATTAATTTTAATTTCAATATGTGGTGGTTTTGCGTCGGTGATTACATGAATATGTGTACCAGTTTCCTTTTCAATGGGTTTTAGGTTACATCCTCCAGGACCAATCAATCTTCCAAAGGTAATAATTTTAGGGATTTTAATTTTGGTTGGTGATTGCATTTTGTAAAGTTATTGGTTAAACGTTATCGGTAGAAAAGAAATTGAGCTAAAGAGGGCAAGGCACAAATGAAGAGCGTAATGAAGGAATTTTTTTTTTAAAAAAGAAAAAAAAAATAATACAAATTTTACAAGAAAAAAAATTAAAATTTTTTTTTTTCTAAAAAAAAAAGGTAGGGCTTTGATGGAACCCGCTTTTAAATAAGTTTATGAACGTACTTAATGATCATCATGAAAAGCATTATTTGTTAACAGAAAAGATGTCGGGTATTTACGGCAATAATGATTTCCTTATTGAAACAACAAAAACAACAATTAAAACAAAATCTTTTTTTTCATGTGATAATCTCGTATTTAATGCAAGCCATAACTATCTATTATCGACCCTTTTTTTAGAGTTTACATCCAATATTGCTGACGCAAAGGATTAAACGCATTTGAGTACCACCTTGTGACGAGATCTTCAACAAAAGAAATTTTTTAGGTTTCGAGCCTTACTACTCGATTTATAACTCTAAAACAGATCATTAATTTGCACTTCTAACAATTTCAATAAAACTACAAAAGATCTTTTGATTATTTTAACTTTAAACAACGAGTATCTATTAATAATTCAATTATAGTCTTATCTTAAATATATTTGAATGTCGCACAAAAAATTGATACTGTATATGTATTATTATATTAGATATAAGTTTTAAAACAATTTATGACACTAAAATATGAAGTGGAATATCCTATGATCCGTGTTTTATATTCCATCTTTTTTCGTAAAAGGCTCATATTTACGGAATTAATAACCTTATATCACAGAATTTATCGAATCATTGAATGGATCCGTGAAAAGCTCATTTTTACGGAGTTTTTACAGAATTTTTTTTTCTAGGGATGTTTTGAAAACAGCATAAAATAATAAAAAAGCAAATCGTAATATATACAGTATATATATATGTATTGAATTTCGCAATAGAAAATTCATATCAACATCCATTTGAGTCATAATAAAATATATTACGTTGACACGTAAATAATTTTTATAATATTATATAATTTGTTAAGTATAATTTTCTTACAGTTTTTAAATAAAGCTACTAACCGATGTTTATCTATCATTCTCAATCCATCACCTGATTAAGTGATTATAGTTTTTTGTATGAGTTTAATCCTTTAATATAACAGATGCAATCTTTGCATTAGCGTTTTTGTTAAGCTGAAATTTTTTTTTATTTGAGATTTGAGATAAAAGACTAATTGAGTATATTATTTTCAAGTTAGTTTGTCTTTATTCTCGTTAAACTTTTTTTTTTATTTGGAAACAAAAAATTATATTAGATTTTCTTGTTTAAGAATACAGACTATGCTAAATGACATATTACTGGGTAAAGTTGAAACTAGCTAAACTTCATCATATCCTATATCCTGCATATTATCAATAATATTTCCGTTATTATTGATCATATTATCGAAAGATCATTGTTAAATCGATCTAATTATTTAGGGCATATCTTAATTGTGAAATAACAAATTTTTATTACAATTATTACAATTCTTAAAATATATTGATTTATAAACGTGTTTATATAATCTTATGATCCCGTTAATAATTAAAAAAAGTTATGAATATTAACTTAAACCATTAAATATTCTACCATCAGTCCATGTTTCAGAATACACTTTGGAAATTCATTATCAATTCTTTAAATCTATCAAATGTTACCCATTCAAGAATCAACAATCAAACTTTTCTTATTATTATTATTCTATGATGTAATATAATATCATAATAGGGTATAACAATAAGTATATACAGTATTAAATTTTAATAAATAGACGCTAATTATCAAATGAAACACGTATTAAGGCGACAGCACTTTATTTCCTAAAAAAAAATACGACTAATCGACAATTAACAATTTGATCCGTTCGTATAAAGAATATAAAGAATCGAAAAGCTGTAAATGTAGCAAGACACACTATTTTATCAGCGTTATTGATGACAAATAATGTGATAGATTGATCTAATCCCGATTAGGTTTTATATTTTTTCACATGATATGAAACGAGACACCATTATTCTGAACCCTATTAGCTTTAATGGTATGTGGTGGTGAAGGACCCTTAGTTCTTGGTGACTTAGGTTTCGTTATGGCCGGTGAATATGGTTCAGTAAACTTTGGCTTTTGTACTTTTGGGATTCTGAAATTCCTATTTTCAAAGTTCTTTAAAAGAGAATTTAAAATTTAAAGCAAGAGACGATGTAACGATGTTTTATGCTTAAAATCTCAGATGAAAATTTACCTTTCGATCTAATTGATCTAATTGATTAGCCTTTAATTTATAACCTCTCATTTCATTTATTTCGCGTTCTTCTGTGGGTAATATACTGACAATAATCAAATACATTTATAATTAATTACCCGGCTTATGAATGATTTTCGTTTATTGAACTTCAATTAATTAATGATGTATAACTTACGTAGTGGTTTTAGATCTATATTTAGTATGCAAGAACGGAGATTTCGGTACAGTTAAGGTATTTGAACGTACTTTACTAGACTTTTTTTTAAAAGGAAAAATTGCGATTGTTAGCTTCAAAATCACGATGTTGATTTTTGAAACGTATTATCATCTGATACCTTATTATCGAATCTGGTCGGATTTTCTAAAAATTGTTTCACACTGAGAGCTAAAGGAATAAATGGTGATTTTGGGGAATTTTCTTTATTACGAGAGTTGGCCCGCGATTCAGTATGAAATTTGAAAGGCTTTGGCACTGTTGGTACGAACGCACGTTTCTAATAGACGAGATATATTATTATTTATTATAGACGCGTTAAAATGATAATATTGATAAATATGATAATCCACTTCAAATTTATAATAATTAATAATTACTTGTGTTCCACCACTCTTAGCTAAATAATGTTTAGTTTGTGGCGATTGAATACTTGACGCTACCGTGACCTGACTAATTTCTTCCATATATTCAAACTTTTCGGCCACTTCAGGTTTGTCGTTATAAAAATTAGTTTCGTCCATAGTTTTGTTTTCAGTTTTTTTAAATCAGTTTAGAGCAAAGTCAACAAAGTTTTGTTTTCAGTTTTTATTACCAAAAATCAGCAAAGTCAACAAAGATTATAAAAAGATTATTTCTGTACTTAAAAAGGCACGCGTATCATGACGTAAGGTTTTTATTCTAATAAACAAGTTTTTAATTGGTCGTTAAATATGACATGCAATTTTATAATAAGCTGTGTAATTTTACCAAATGGGGATAATTAATTTTGGCCGGAATTAAAGAACCATAAATTTCGCCCTAATTTATATTATATAATATTGTACTGTATAATTTTTTAAAATTTTATTGAGCTTTCTAATAATATTTGTTTTTTTCTAACTGATTCGACAATCAGGCTTTTCTATAATTTTAATGATATTCGGAATTTTTTTCGGTCACAATTGTGTGAAGATATTCTGTCGGTGAAATGAACGGTTCCCCAGAATATCAGATCTAAAGTACTTTTCACTATATGTAATATCGTTAATTACCACCCCCTTATTCTTTTAACTACAATATAGGAAATCCGTAGTAATCTCCCATTTGGAAAAGTGAAATATTTAATATTATGGTGAATTGAATTGAATAAGCTAAAGGGATATGATGATTGTTCTTTGTTCTATAATTACATTTAATTTTCACACTAAAGTATTTATAATATTAGAAAAACTTAAGTGAAGATGTTACTGTACTATGCCTATGTAACTGAATTTAATATAAAGAACGGTCATAATTCCATTTTAATTTCGGATTCTTTAAAAAGTACGTTATCGTTAACATTAACTGTTAAGTATATTCATATGATAGAATGGTATGATGGTTAATTCATTTCTTTGCTTTAATTAATAAATAATATTATGGAAATAGTATTTATTGTTGTCTTTGCCACGTTTCCCTAAATTGAAATATTAATTGTTCAACAGATGGAATGGTTCCAGAAAAAAAATCTTTAAATGTCTCGAATCTCGAGAACCTGCTATAAAAATTTCCGCTAAGATATAATACTAAAATAAACAAAAGTATAAACTAAGTTAATAAAAATTTTTTTAAATACTAACTCAAATTTATTAAATAATATTCTGACTATTCCCGAAAAAAACTACTAAAAATTTAAGACTCATTATTCAAATTATCTTCTTGATTAATTTCATTGAGATCTATTATTAAAATAACCATATAAATTGGACTAAAAAACCATTAATAAAATAAATAAATTACTTCAAATAAATTATTTTATCTGATTCGTTAAATTGAACATAAAAGCATTCTGAAACTATAAATTAAACAATAACGTAATGTCAAATAAATATACGGTAAATTTATAATTACAAAAATTATTAATGATTATACTTAGATTTTCTGATACTGATGGGCTATCATCTATTATTAAAAAAAAAATTGGATATTGATAATACTGAATAAGATTTTTTTCATAATCAAAATTGAAGATTTATCTGAATTAATTGAAATGATGATAAATCTGAAGATTGGAAAGTTTTAAAATTTTAAAATATACTTGTATAGATTGCTTGAGAATGAGTTTAATATTTTCGGACTTATTTTCATTCGATCTGTTTTTCAATTTTTTTTTCTCTAATTTTCTATAACATTCCCTCATTTGGCAACGAATTTCATTATTGAATTTCTTATCTTCTTCATGCAATTCTTTTAATATTTTATACAATTCTTTAGCAGTTGGTCTATGTTCCGCATTAGCATCCCAAAGTTTCATAATAAATCAACAAGAAATGTTGGAATATCTTCAGAGAAATTTTTGGTCTAAGTCCTTTACATATTTTAATAGCTAAAATACAATAATGAGGAATATCATTAATAGAAATTTCTTCAGAAAGGTACTCATTCATAATTATTCCAAATGAATAATTATTGCTACTTTTATATATCATGCCATATAAGTTATTATTCCATAAACTCCTTCTTTTTATCTGATTTCTCTTTATTATTTGCTGGTTGTCACGTTCCTAAATCACTTATATACATAAACATACAATATATTGCCTGAATGAAAATCTTTATGGACTTTTTCAGCAATATGGATCCCTAAAAGTCCATTTGCAATCCTTGGTAATTTAAAATCTTCATATTATCATTAGAATTATTTAAATAATAATTTCTTAAATTTCCATTATCACAATAATCTAAACCATCATATAATCTTTAATGTTTGGATCTTGAGTTATTCCAGCAAAGCAGTTAACAATATCCAGAATATAAATCTGAAGATAAGATTTAATCTAATATTTTAAAAAAAAAATTAATAATAATTACAATGACAATTTAAATATAATAAACAATAAATTAGTTACCTCATTTAAAAAATCTGTACTAATTTCGAAGAATTATCCAAACTTTTTAGTAAAACTTTACGATTTATACTTCTTTATCATTTTTTGATTTTCAACCAAATATTTCTTTCGCGCCATTCAGTTGAATAAATTTATCAAAGTCTCCTCTGGTAATATAAGTGACATTTTGAAACTTCTCAAAAGGTATCCATTTAAGGCATTTAAAACAATATACAGCATTAAATTGTATGTTGTATTAATTCATCAATATCTTTAATTCCACTAGTCCAATTTTAAAATTTTCCTTAAATCTTTAGAAATGCAAGGTTGACTCAACCAAGTTTCCACTGTGTCAGGTTCATTACATCCTCCACATATACTATATACTTCTTTTCTTTTTTCTATTTCATCCATATAGATTACTCTATCATCAGTCTCTTCTGATTTGGTAGTTGATTCAATAGTAGAAATTGTAACATAACCCTAAATAAGTGATTAAGTTACTCAAATCATATTATTTATAATTAATTATAAATTGAAATTGCATCTACCTGATATTTATTCTATTTATTCCTTCTTGGCTTTCTTTAGATGTTTTATTCAAACCTCTATACTAGTATTTCTTGGCTTTTTTTTTGTTAACAATGTCAGTTAACAATAATTTTACGTGTATATTACTGTTATTTACTTTATAATAAGTGAAAATTTATTTTTTACTTTAGGAAAAATGAAAATTATTACCACAAATTTTATGAACGTAAATTATTTTGAGAGCTAAAAATATCAATTGTATCATGAGCTTAATCAACAATTTTGTCCAATCGAATCATCGTGAAACCATTTAGGGATCGTCAAAATTTATGATGGATATCTTTAATTACATAGTGTTCTTAAAAGTTCGATGTGTACTAACAAATATTAATATTTATAATTATAAAGTAACTTTTGTGCTGTCGATACACTTTTAGTTGTAAATTTGTAATGGCAAAACCAAAAGGTTAAAAAATGTTCGCAAAAGTGAATATTGTCATATATGGAACTAATAGAAGAACGATGACAAAAACATGACAAGATTTAATAATAATAAAATGCATTGGAATTGACAATTAAACTTTATAATTGATATAAAATCTTTTGAATTCTTTTATATTAAAATTTTTATATTCTATTGTCTTTTTTTTTATTTATGATTTTTATCGAATACTTTAAAAAAAAAAATCGATTATACCCAACAACCTGTGTCCGAACTCCGGATTCATAACTTGCAAATCAATCCGTCTACCATTTTTTACCGGGTGACGCTAGGGTGGTTATTAATTACGTATCACGTATTTTCGTAATCTTCAATTTCGAAACTATCATTTTTAATAATTCTATTTTCGTATCAAATATTCGAAGGCCACCATCATCAAACTCACTTTTATCATACGTAGAATCATATATTGCATTTTCGCGTTCTTAACTCTACTTGGAACAGTTGGTGATGGATTTAGAATAGATCGAAATGAGAAAATAAAACTATCATTCGTTGAAAGATATTTACTAGAATCTCTTCAACTTAAATGACCATAACTCTAATGATTTTATCATCATCTTTCAACTTAATTAATATAAGTGTAGCTCTTTTATTATAACTGATAACATATTTTTCCAAAGATCCTACACGAAACCTATCTCTACTTTCACGTAAAAGTAATTTAAATTCATATGAACTATTTTTAAAGGTTTAATGAACTTCCTGGTACAAGACTTGATATAAAGCTTCAGTTACATCCCACCTGAGAGAAGCACGGTAATTACTTTGAGGATTTATGCTTAGCTCTAGAATATATACAAAATCGAATTGGCCAATTTTTTGGGAATGGGCGTCATCGAAATATTTCAAGTCCCTACATCCATTTATATATATATATATATATATAAGAGAATATCTCTCATCTAGTAATGTTTAACAGTGGTGGAAGTGTTCGGGACATATCCAAGATAGCGGGTCGATACACAAAAATGCATCGATGGTAATTAATATCTACTTTCATAAAGGTGAATTTAATCCACTTGCAATTCGGCTAAGGGTTGACACTCTGTCGAACCCGCAGGAGATAGAGGCGGGGCAGAAGCGCAAGAAAAAAAGTGCCCATGACAATTCACTTCATTCATAATCAGTGACAGTAAACATTTCATAATGCACTTATTTGTCTTGCATTCCAATCGCCGATCACTTTTTGCAAGAAAAAAATTCTGTTGAAATTTTCGACGTATACACTGCAAAAAGATAGAAGAATTGCTCGTGTCGAATTCTTTTTCCGATATACAGCTACATATCCGCATCTATGTACACATGTGTTTAAAAAAATACAAGCCCGATATTTTAGATAACACAGATTTCTAAGCATGGAAAAAACGGTACCGATATCGTGCAATATGATTCATTGCGTATATTCATTCTATCCCCTTTTAGATCAAGCACATATGTAGAAATCTATTTTATAACCAACACATTGAAAACCTAATATCTTGATCTCTGTTGCTGAATCATCACAGTCCTTCATGAAAATTCCTATTCTGATTAGGCAAAGACAATTTTTGAAAACGTTGTTTTTCTCAGCTGGTCCAGTCATTCCACCCACATAAGGAATAACTCATCACTAAATGATCTCATTTACAAAAACAGATGATATTTTAAATTTTTTCTTGATTTATTCATCCTTCATTGGCACTCCCACAACTACCAAGAATTTTGCTAGACTTCTTTTTTCCTCATAGATTGCCATAAATCAAAATATCATGGCATAATTAAATTCTTTCGCCGCTAGTAACGTTCACCTATACAATATGTAAAGATTCACGATTATCACGCTCATCGCGGATATCATTATGGTTCTAGAAATATAAATCAAAGAGAATCCATGGCAGGTTTAGCTAGATTACACTTGCTGATACATGTTTTGATAACACTTCTATATATTTCTCAATCTCTATATCTAATCGTAGAGATAATCGGTGTATATCTTGATGAGACTTCATTTTAGTAGAGTGAGAGTTCGGTACGGTATGAGAACGAGTATAGATGACTTCCGTTTTTCTGCTAACCAACGCTCCAAAATTCCTTGATTATCCGCGATTTCTTTCATCCTATATAACAGGATATTATATTCAGTAACAGCCACAAGAAACAAAATTAAATCATGCACTCTCTGGTCGCGGCAGAAAGTGCGGTATAAAAAGACTGAAGACAGAACAGAAACACCACAAACCGCAGATGATTACTTTCCGATCGTAGTCAGGAAGTGTGGGTGATTTCCTGTCAACCAAAAAGAAAAGATACTTAACTTGAAAGAAACAAAGCCCGTTTCACTTCTTATAGTTCAACAGCTTGAGAGATTGCGTACATATTGAGCGTGTTCTTTTTTTTTTTTGACATAAAGAGAATCTCCACATTTTTTGACAGTATTGCAAAAAGTTTAGCAAAGACCCATCATGATCTAAACTCTAAAGTAAAATAACTGGGATCGTTCATTCCTTACGATAAAGAAAAAACTTTATTAATTACCAAGAAAACGCACCGAGAAAGAATATAAACTTAAGTCGAAGGTGTAGGCGTTGTGGTTGTTGTGGTTGTAGCTGACATGAATTTCATATTTTATTTATTTTATTCCAAACAGAGAAACTTATTAAATGGAAAATTTTGAGGATTCCCATTTATAAGTTTAAAATCATGTGCGCATGACAAATTGTCACGCCGATCACTTTTGCGATAATCTCGTATATTTGTTTTATAAAAGCTTTATTTATTATTTCAATATTTCTGGATTAATTTAATGATAATTACTTCTCATCCAAAAATAATTTGAAATTAAAAGGCAAAAATACTGGAGATTTTACAAGTATAATTATATTTTTTAATAAATTCTTAATTTTTTGGATTTCTTAATGGTATGTAACATTTTATAAAGTAAGTCAAAAAAATTATATACAGTATAAAACTTTTCATAATTTTAATTTACAATATAAATTTTAATTTTTGAGCCAAATGAAAGAACAAACATTCAACAAGTAATTTCAGAAATAATCCTACTGATCCTGAAAGCAATAATGAAAACATAAACAACAGAAGGTGGAGTTTTTGACGCGAAGATTATGACATAAATTCAGGATAAATATCGATAATAAATAATTAAAATCTTGGATTTTCATTTTTATTTCCGTTAACTTTATTGAAGAAAAGCTTGGGAAAAGTATTATTACATGAATGTTTATTTTATTTTATATAGAATAAAGTTAAAACTTATTGAGAAGAATAACTTAATATTATTGAAAGTAATAGGTATCAAAAGAAATTTACGATATAATTATACAGATCGATAAAATATTCCTTGATAAATAAATTTTTGCGATTTTTTTCTTTAAATAAAGACGTGATAGTAAAAACTTTTAATCGAAATAAAAAAAATCTTTTTTGTTTAACTAAAGCTCAGGTAGAAAAATAATCAAAATTATCGACGTCTATGAATTTTTTAAATTTTTTTACGTATATACTATTGTAACTATAAGTTTATCAGTTGTCAGTGAATTTTAAAACTCCAGGTAAAGAGCTTGGCTATCGCATTAAAGCACACAATATCCACCCACGTAGATTGCAAGTATATAGATTCACACCAAGGGTTATTAATCGCAAATTAATTGATCACGAAATGTTTGAAAATTGATTGATAATGCAAACTATAAAAATTTCTTTTGTAAAATTACTGTGGAAGGAACAAAGAAAGATAAAATATAAACTCGTAAATTTTACTATCGTAAAAAGCAGTATTATTACTAGGCAAGATAAAACAAAGTATTACGGAAAACAAAAGAAACTTCAAAGATTTTAAAGAGCTATTAAGTTAATTCACTCGTTATTACTTGTTTCAAAGGAACGTTTGTTTTACAATTTACAGTACAAAAAAAGTAACATTGCGTATTAACAATAAATTGTCGTTACAAAAACAAAATTTAATAACATAAAATAATACATTAATCACGAATTTCTGTGTGACTTGGAATAAATTCATTTATAGGATACAATAGTCATCATTATTAAGATTATTATGCGAATCTCAATAAATTTTCTATTCTATTTTATGATAATATATCAGATGGAAGGAATAAAATATCCATAGCTTTAACATTATTGATTGCGATTAATTTGTTTAAACTAATTCATTCGTTTAAAATTCTCTGGAATTTTTTTTTTTTTTTCCTCAAGGATGAAAAGATCACGGAAAAATTTTTATCCCCGGTAAAAATTTATCCCTTCGCATATATACACTACAGACAGGGGTGCATTTAAGTATGAAAGACTTATTGGGTATAGCACTCTTAATCTCTTATAAAAAGACCCCAAAATCCTTTTTTTTAAAAGGTTTGCCTCGTTAAAAATTATATTCCTTTTATTGAGTTTATGGGCAATTTAAATTAAAATTCCGTCAAACACTACGGATTATTGTCTTAATTTAACTATTACATTAAAAAAAAAACGAAAAAAATTCGGAAGCTATCTGCATTAAGAAGCACTAGACGCCTTGATATTTTACCTTATAAATTGCGCCACAATGCGAAAACTAGTTAATTCTAATAATAGAAGACCAATCGGAGATTTTATTAAAAGAGATCAACCGGAAAAATGAAAATGGTTTTTTTTTTCCGGACGCACTTGTCATGTGAATAGATGCGTGATCTCACATAAATGTGTGCCGTATGTCATTATTATTGCGCCATCTAATTGACAATATTATAGTCATTATAACAGTCGTGCTTCAAGTTGAATATCATTGATGTAGAAAAGTATTATGACTACCAAGACCTTAAGAATATTTCTAAGATTGATTCTGGAGGATCTGCTTCGGTTTTTGTTGCATATTGGAAGGATACATTAACAAAATATGCAATTAAAACATTCGACAAAGATAAAACTTCTATGAGAGAAATCATTAATGAAGTGAGTTATTGATATAATTTTATTTAATATAACATTTTTTATATTATTTATTTAAATTATAAATGCTTTATTTTATTTCTTTCTAGATTAATATAATGATAATTGCTTCTAATCCAAATATAATTCGATTTTTTGGAATTACAAAATTAAAAGGTAAAAAATAATTGTTTATATAAAAAAAAATATTTAATACTTTTATATTTTATATTAAGTATATTGTTTATTTTTAGACGAACTCTCTCTTGTTCTTGAATATGCAGATGATGGAACATTAGAAAAATATTTAAGAGACAATGCCACAACCTTAATTAAATGGGAAACCCAATTGAAATTTACTAACGAAACTGCAGCTGCAATTTCATGGTTACATCATAATAAAATTATATAATATGATTATTATTAGTTTTTGTTATACAACTAACACTTTGTTTATTTAGCATCCCAAAAATATCTTGATACATCAAAATTGGCAGATTTTGGATGTTCACGTTTACAAGGATTAGACTACTATAGTGAAGAGTTTACTAAACCACGTGGCATAATACCTTATATGGATCCTAAAATTCTCGACAACAATAAAAGTTATGATTTAACCGAAAAGTCCGACATATATAGTTTAGGAATAGTATTCTGGGAATTAACGAGCTGTTTATCGCCCTTTGGTTTTGAAGAAAGTTTGAAAAAAAACGATGATACTACTGAAATTGTGCTTGGGATTCTTGATGGTAAAAGAGAAGATCCCATTCCTAACACAAATAGTAAATTCGTTACGCTTTATAAAAGTAAGTATAAAATTATAGTATAATTCTATAAAGCTTTTCGTATTAAACCCTATTTATTTAAATAGAGTGTTGGAAGCATGAACCAGATGAAAGACCAGATATTCAACAAGTAATTTCAGAGCCTAATAATAATGATCCTATTGTTCCTATTGATTCTGAAAATAATAATGTATCAGAAAACATTAATTCTATTGATGAAAGCAATGCAACAAAAGAATCAGAAAACGAAGATTCTGACTTGCCAGACTCGCCAAGTTGCGAAGGTTGTGATATAAACATCAAATTTAAATAGTGTACTATATTATTCCCCGTTTATATATACAGTATATATCTTTTTTATTCACACACAAACCATTTTTTTTATTTCGCTTTTTTTTTCGAGTTTATTTTATCCATTTTTACAACAACTAAACGCAACCGTTTCGATTTATATTTTCTTTTTTCGGGTTTTTTTCGAGTTTTTTTTTTCATCCTTATCAACAAACATAACCGCTTCGAATTTTATTATTGTCTTTTTTCTTCGAGTTTTTACTTTCGCTTAGTTTTTTCTCTTTCAAATGGAATATTACTTATTTAATTTATATAGAATATAAATAAAAACATTTTCCTAGACTTCTACAACTTAATAAAATTTTACAATATCGAAAAATTTAAAATATTTTATAAAATGTTACTTAAATAGAAAAACATTTTATTATAACGATTCCAAAAATATTTTTGATTTAAACCTTTTTTTAAATAAAAATATAAAACCTTTTATACCTTCATCTCTAAGAAAAGCTCGAAATTTTATGAAAAAAAAGAAAAATGCTTTTGTTAATTTGATGTTCATATAGACAATGAGTTTTAACTGTTGTTCAGTTTTATAGAGTAAAAAAACTGACGTCATATCCGATCTATCCACGCTCTGATCTAATCCAATGCTTACTTCTGAAAATAAGAGTCAATAAAATTTGACATATTCAATCGCGGCTTCCAATAAGAAAATCCAATCTCCGTGATCATTGGAGTGCGATAATAATTTCAACAATAATCAATGAAAGTAGTACTGTTCGAATCTTCACTTATAGGAAGAAAGTGAGAAAATAAAGCCTAAGATTAAACGCACTTTGTTACGCACCATATTATTATTTAGAAGAAAACTTGATTTATTATATTAAGATATTATTATACACATTCGATTCAATTAAAAGTTAAGGGATAAAGGGCTAAATAAATAAAAGTTCTTATAATTTATATATTGCCCTTTTTCTTTTAATTTTCCGTTACTTTGATGTAAAAAATGTAAAATATCGAGATATAATGCGTGACGAATAGTAATTATTCTGATAATACATCACATACACAGAATTTTTCATCGAATATAAATTTATTTATATAAAAAAGTTACATTAACAACAACATTAGACTGATATTGTCTACGTGATCTCGTGATCTCGTGATCTCAATCACGTATTTTTCTTTACAATTTGAAATACTTCGTAATCTTCAATTTCGAAACTATCATTTTTAATAATTCTTTTTTCGTATTCTTTAAGATCACAAACTTTATCGAATATTCGAAGGTCACCATCACCAAAACCATGTTTATCATAAGCAGAATCATATATTGCATTTTTTCCGTTCCTAACTCTACTTAGAACAGTTGATGATGAATTTAAAGTAGATTGAAATGAGAAAATAAAACTATCATTCGTTGAAAGATATTTACTAGCACCCCTCCAACTTAAAGGATTATAACCTCCAATGATTTTATCATCATCTTTCAATTTAATTATTATAAGAGTAGCTCTTTTATTATAACATCTTTTTCCAAAAGTATCAACACCAAAACCATCTCTACTACCACGTAAAAGTAATTTAAATTCATATGGAACTAATTTTAAAGAAACTTCACCTTGATTTTTATCAATCCAATGAACAATTTGATAAATATGATCCATATCAATAATTACTGATTCTATATTAACTTTTCTTGAAGGTAATACTTTTGTATTTAATGAACTTCCTGGTACAAGATAATGTAAAATAAGTTCTTCATTAAGTTCTTTTGGTAAAAGTGCTGATAAAGGACGTATTTTATAATAATAATCTTCAGAAGAAATTTGAAAAAATCTAATATGTGGAATAAATTGTTGAATTGTTAACTTAATAAAATCAATTTCTTTAGATTTCCAAAGTGTTGTATCATTACTAACATTTGGATTTTTTGTTATAGCCCATTTTAATAAATTATCCCAAATTTCAATCTCATCCATCTTAAAACTATCACTTTGAATAAGTGAAAGTAAAGCATCATCTTCTAATTCTGAAAATAAATTAAAATTATTCAAAAATTTATCAGGATTATTACTAATAAGATCTTCAAAATGTTCATAAAGAATATTAAAAACTCCTTGATAACGTGAAAGTGTATTATATAATTTAATTTCATTTCTCTTAAACCATTCTTGATCTAATGTAATAATTTGATTTTGAATATAATCAACTAATTCATCAAGATTAATTTCATCCGCTGCAATAAGTAATTCAATAAGATTATTTTCTACAATTACAGATTTTATATTTATAGTTCCAGTATAAATATATTTTAAAATAATCCTAAAAATATTGGGTTTAATATTGGGTTTTTTAAATGTAAAAACATTTCCTTCTTTTTTCGCCCAATTTGATGATAATGCGGAATCAAAATATGATGATCTAATTTTTAATATATTGGAATGTGCTTTAAAATATTCTATATCAAATTCTTCTCCAACTTGAATAATTACATCATAATCATTTGTATCATTATAAAGTCGACCCAAGTCTCTTAATAATGAATGTACCAAAGTTTCAGAAGACATCATTTTCAAAGTTTTTCTTTTTTGTTAAAAAAGTGAACAGCAGCTATTTATAGTATTCATTTTTTGGGTATCACTACAGATTTGAGTTACAAAAGTCACTCAATTTGGATAGTTGATTGCGTAATACCAAAGATTTTTAAGCCACCTGATTAACCAAAATGAGTGTTATGCTTATGTCAAAAAATGTTGAGAATTAAATAATTTATAGATTATCATAATATAAATGCCTAAAATATCGGGGGAGAGAAAGAAGGAATTGATCTTGTTATATTTATTGTGTAGGATATTTATGCTTTTATAGCTTTTATAGCAACAAATAAAGAATCATTGGTATATATCTGTTATCATGAAATCTGTAAAATATAAATTATTGGATCATTTACATCCATTAAATTTTATAATCAATGAAACCAATTTTGGGTTGATGCAACTCGACTTCGGTAAAATTCTATTGTTATTTAGCAGAGTATCTAATTTTAATTAATCAATAAATCAGTATACGAAGCTCGTGCGCATTTCGCATTTAATTCACGTGATGTTTACCGTATTTTATGAGTTCGTTACACGATTCGATTCTCGTGCATATAAATTCGTAAAAAAATTTTATACTTTTCCTTCTAATGCTGTATTTACGTAATGACGTTAATTTCTTGAATTATGAGTTCATTTTGGAGCTCGTATAATATATTACATGTAATGCAAAAAACATTTTCGATGAATTAGATAAATTGAAAATAATTATGATGTTAATATTGACAAATTTATTCAAGATACTCAATTATAATCAAACTTAAGATAATTTCTTTGATAATCAAAAGGTGAGTTCCTAAATAAATGGTATATTAATTACAATTGGAATATATCTGATTTCATGAATTTTACTTTAACTCTGAAACGCTTAGATAATTCAAAGAATGTTACGTTAGAATTAATGAGGTATTTTTAAAATGGTATTATTTTTTAACAAATATATATTTTGATTACATTAACTAATATTTATGTTGTTAAATTTTAAGATCCGAAAACAAAAATTATATTATACGGTTTTGTGAAAGTTTTACGAAATTATTTTGATACAAGTCATGATAGGAAATCTTAGATATTATACTCAACTAGGGTACAAAGAATATTCAATACCATCGCCTCGACCTCGACATTGTTTCACCATCACCCAATTTTCTTCCTGTTCCTCCCTCAAAATAACGCTAGTTTCATCATTATAACTTCTCCTGACTTGATTTTATTAAAGTTGATGAAGGATATTTGTAAACCTGCAGATTAATGAAAATAGTATTTTGTCTTATATGGTACCAAAAGAACCAAACCCAATTATGTATGGTGGATTATCTTCTATATCATGATTTAAATATTTACAAGTCATGATACATCAAGGATTTAGGCTGTTTAATATTAAGTATTCCAATTAATTTAGCTTAGATACAAATTCATTAAATTAATCAACAACAGAGAGAATGAAAGAATTTCATTCCTGTGATAGGGGAGTTTTTATTAGAAAAATTACCATGGCAAAATTATAGCCCATGGCAAATTATAGGAGTAGAACTTTTACCAATTTAGCTTTATTGTATGAAACATATTCGGAAATTAGTTTAGTTTATTAATAACCTTCCAGAACCAAAAATACTGATGGACGAAGTTACGACATTGTAAAATAGAATAAATTTAAAACGAAATCAATATTTTATTAACTTGTAAGCATACGGAAATGTTCAGCGATTATTAATTATAATTTGGGACATGAAGCTATAACTTTATTTAGGTTATAGTAAGAATAGGGTTAGCTGTTAGAAAACGTAGTAGTTAAATTACGAATATTAGATATAGTTTATCATGTAAAAATTAACTAATGGATCATACGCATGGTATAGATGGATTATTTAATGTGGTAGAAGTATTCGAAGGAGTATTGGATGTTAGTGAAGTTGATGATGATGATGAGAGTCGTCTTGAAGTTGTAGTAGTCGATGTTGATTTCTTTCAAATAGGACAATATAAGTAAATAAAATAGGACATTATTCCTGTACCCATATCCCATTCAGTTTTAGAATAATTTTATGTTATGAAAGGCCTAGCTGAACTTCGCGAAACGCGTTAGGTGCGTTAGGTTAGCAAAAATGCAAATTTAATACAGAAGAGAATCTATTTGGGGGCAAGATGGTCCGAAGAACGGCAAGTACAATGGATATCTTCTGTCCTTTGTTTTTACGAGAGAAAATTTTTATGGAAAAACATACTAGCGACAACAAATTGGCATCAATTATCTGTGGCGCCAATGCAACTGAAAAATCAATGATGATGTTAATGGATTCTATTTATTGGATACGAATGATTAACAAGAAATATTAAATCAGAACCTTAATTGAGCATATAATTTACACCGCTTTTTAATTATGTATTTAATTTCTAAAATTTGGACACTGAATGTGAATTACGGCCATTATTACAGCAAGTCACGATTAATTTTCAAGAAGGTCACATTTCACTGCATCAGTTACTATTCGAAAGACAATTTTTCTTGGTTAATTGGGTATTTTCTTTAAATTTTACATAGAAATCATTATACAATTTTTTTTTTACATGAATAATATATTTTATCTTTAGATACTTAGATATTCAAAAGCATTCATTAGCTTCTATATGTTTGAATTGTTTTTATTAACGAAATTTCCTTTAATTATTTTATGAATTCTACAATTGTAGAATAGATGTTTCTTAATATAGTATTAAAAACTTTTAAATAATTGGTTTGGCAAGCATTTAGTGATTAAAATTTAACAACAAATCTTGATTCTGTATATATTGTACAGTATATATACATTTTTGAAAATAATTTCTTTTAAAATTTAAAATAAAAAATCAATTTTTATTTGTTCTTTTTAACTGAATGTTTTTTTAAAAAAAAAATAAAAAAAAAATCAATTTTGGATCTTAAAATTACAAACAAATTGTTCCATTTTGAAATTAAAATAATAATTAAAAACCTAATTATTAATCAATCACATACTAATAAAATTCCCAACCATTTTAACAAATTAATTACTTAAATTTACATATTTTATTCAATTTTAAAATTATTATTTCAATAATTTTCATTATAATTTTTAAAATAACAAGTTTTCTTAAATATTAACTACTAAATTAAACCATTGATTATTATAAATAAAATCATAAATTGCATTTATTTTATTTTTAATTCTGCTAAATAATTTTTGATTGATTTAAATTATATTTTAAAGGAAAAAATAAAACTATCATTTGTTAAAAGATAAATATTAGAACCATTTCAATTTATTGGATTATAACCTTCAATAATTTTATTATTATAATCATTTTTTAATTTAATTAATAAAATAGTAGCTTCTTTAATATACAGTATATAACATTTTTGTTCTTTAAAATGTTCTATATTAATTATCAAAACCATCTTTACTTCCACATAAAGTAAATTAAAATCATATTGAAGTTCTCTTAAAGAAAGAGAAAATTTTCCTTATTTTTTTATCAATTCAATAAGAAATTTGATAAATATGTTCCATTCTAATAATTCTTGAATTTATATTATTTTTTAATGGTAAATCTTTGAACTTAATAATAATAATGAATTACCTGATGATAAATTAAAATATAAACTAATATCTTTTAATAAAATTTTTTGGTAAAATTAAAAGAAGATAATGAAAATATTTTATTATAATAATCTATTGATGAAATTTAAAAAAAAATCTAATATATGGAATAAAATTTTGAATTGTTTTTTTTTTTTTAATAATTTCAAATTCTTTATCATTTCAAATTGTTGTATCATTATTTATAATAATAATATTTATAATCATTCTTTTTAATAGTCCATTTTAATAAATTATCCCAAATTTTAATTTTTTTTCATTTGAAAATTATTATTTTAATAAGTAAAAGTAAAAAATTAGAATTATCTTCTAATTATAAAAATAAATTATCATATTATTATTATCATAAAAAATCTTTTAGTATTACTACTAATAAGTTTTTTAATATATTCATAAAATGTATAAATAACTCCTTGATAATGATAATTAATTTCCAGGTAATTTATTAATAATATTTTTGTATATAATCAATTAATTCATTAAGATTAATTTCATCTGCTGCAACAATTAATTCAATAAGATTTTTTTTCTATAATATTGTTATTTAAAATCATCAATTCCAGTATAAATATATTCTAAAAGTATTAGGTTTAATATTTGGTTTTTAAATAGAATAATATTTCCATCTTTTTTTACTCAAATAACTCAATTAGATGATAAAGCAGCATTAAAATATGTTAATATATTATAATGTGCTCTTATATCAGATTCTTTTTCACCGACTTGAATAATCATATCATAATCATCCACATCACTATAAAGTCGATTCAAATTTGACAATGTTTCAGAAGACATTTTTTATTAAGATATTCTGCGCAGCCAATCGATTATTCAAAAAAAAAAGTATAGAACCAAGACGAAAGAAGAAAGAATTGCGTAAATTATTATTCAGTATTCGGCTTATCTTTAAAAAATATAAATTATCATAAGCAGTAATCACCATTTATCTGTTTATATATATGTTCTTTTTTTGTATCAATTTTGGGAATTTCTATGTATGTTGTACGGTAATATCACTAATACGGGTTACTTTTTTATTTTTTTTTAAAAAAAAAAAAATTACAATATTACAATAATTACAAATAATTACAATGGCATTATCCCAATAAATTTTTTATCCCTCTTATTTTCCAAATTAATCTGAAAACTATCTAATAAATTTGATGCCCAAACAAAATTTTCAAAGGTAAAAATTTCTTTTGAAAATAAATCATTAGGTAAATCATTGGAAAAGATTGATTGTGATAAATTTTCATAAAATTCGTTCAATTCTTGTAATTTTTGTTTTTCATCTTCATCATTCCTTTTTGAAATAATAAAAAAAAAAAATTTTATATAAATTTTAAGAAATTTTGTATAAATATATATTATAAATATGTAAAATTTAACTTACATCAAAGCAAATTTATAATCTTTTACTGCATCAAAGAAATTTTTCCAATATGAATTTTTATTATTACTTTCATGAATTAAAAATAATATTAATACTATATCATCTTCAGTTTCCAAAAGTTCATCATCAAATATATAGTGAATAACTTTTGAAAATTCTTGATCCATTTTCATTGCTTTATCCGAAGTTATTAATAAAGAATCTAATAAATTTTCTTTAATTTCAAAGTAATCATTATTATTATTTTCGAATGATAATGAGTTATCCTCAATAAATTCATTTATTGTGTTGTTAAATAAGAAAGGTGGTTTAGATATCCTATTTTCTCTAAAATCATCCAAAGCACGAGAAAGAACCTTTAATTCAAGAGATTGTATCTTTGATATAACACTTTTCAAGATTTCTTTTTGATCTATAAAAAATATAAAATACAAGTAAAAAAATATATATTATATATTATATAAAGAAATAAACGTTATGATACGTACCATCTCTAAAAATTTTAATGTGAATTGATAATTCATCATCTTGATTAACTTGATTTTGTTCATTAACTATAATGGTATTCAACTTTTTATTTAATAACATCAATAAAATTTCAAGCATAGAAATTTCATTTCTATAACCGACAAAATTAAATAAATCATTTCCTCTTTCTTGATAAGAATCTTTATAATTTTGTTGAAAATAAATTATTTCTAAATAATTTAATTCAATAATTCTACATTGAGACAATAATTTATCTGGAATAGAATCTTTTTTAATAAAATGAGTAAAATCTAAAGAATCAGTAATTTCTAAAATTTCATATTTTTCATCCTTATCAGGATCTTGATCAAAATTTAATTTGATCATTACCCAATCATCCGGATTATCTTTAATACAAAATCCATAAGCAATTAATACTAAACAAAAATAAAATAATTTTTTTTTTAAAAAAAAAATAATTATTAAAAAATTTAATTGACAATATAAAGTTACTTACATTCTCTATTTGACTTTTAAGAGACATTAAGAGAAAAAGAAAACTTTTAATATAAAATCTTTAATAAAAATGTTTAATCAAAATTACGCACCTTTGGACCATAATTATTATAAATTTCTTTACCACATTCAATAGTTTCCCCTGCAATCAATTGCATAGAATTTCCATCAGAGAATTCCCAAGTGATTTTTTGTCTAGGTTTATGATTTAATGAATCAGCTAAAGGAATCAAAACTTCTTTTGAATCAGGATCATCAGGATCAATAAATCTGTTGGGGAAAGAACGGGAAGTTACAATATTATGTGCCCATAAATATAATTCCCTATAAAAATAACAAATAATTATTCTAAAGTGAAATAAAAATTAATTTAATTAATTCAAAAAAAAAAAAAAAAAAGAATTTAAATAAATAAATGTAAAAAAAATAAAATTTTTTTATATTTACCAAGTCATGTTTTCTTTTAATAATAATCCATCTGATGGTAAACGTTCCATAATGTCTTCATAACAATTTTTTAATTGTAATCTTCTTTCAATAACATAATTTTTGATATCAGTACCTTTTAATAAATAATTTATTTCATTTTCATCATAATTTAATAATGAATTAATATGTTTAGGTAAAATATTAATATAAGGGGAATAAAAAGATTTTTCTCCTAATAATTTTTCATGTATTAAAAAAATTATTAATGAAGAATAATAATTTGATGATGATAAATCTTTTAAATATGGTAAATTTTTATTAGCAATTTTATCATTAATTATGATTGAAAATGGAATTGTTGCAAAAATTTCATATTCATTATTTTCATTGATTATGTCGGTAGAATATACTCCATTATTGATGAATTTTATTTTTGGGAAAATGGCTCCATTTTCTGTTAACCAATGAATAAATTCTTTTTGTTCACGAGATTCTTCCATATTAAAACGCATAAAAATTATTAAAAAAAGAATTAAAGAAAAAAAAAAGAAAAAAAAAATATAAATTTATCGTTGCATGCAGATTTTATAATCGGAAATCATTTCCGCAAAAGGAATAACGTCTGAACAACTTTTCATATTTTTGCGCAGATTACTGCGGAAAATAGTATGACCATCACCGTTTATTGATTATGCTAAGTATGTACCCGCATTTAGGCTGAATGGTCTGGTACTCAGGTTTTTCAAAAAAGGCAATAAATTAACGCCAAATCACCAATTTTGAAATTACAAATTTCTCACATGGAAATAATGTAAATATATGTACATGTGACCAAAATTTGTTGCTTCTTTTTGATAAATTTTTCCGAAATCATTTTTTTTTTTTCAACCATTGTTAAAATTTTAATATAAATACAAAATAAATACGGCCCGAACTTTCCTTTCTCACGTCTTGAAAGTAAAAACCAAAAAAAAAAAATTTAAATAATTCCCACACCAAAACGTATACAATTAAATTTATCTAAAATAACTAAATGGATAAATTACCTACTTGTATTATAAAAACTTCAGATTCATTCTTACAATATTATCAAACTCAAAATGAGGAATATATTAAATATTCATCTGATGATAAATCGATGAAAGTATCAATTATTAGTATGTGTATTATTGGATTTTTTGTAATTTTATTTTGTATAATTTTCTAAATATATTTCAAATATTATATTATAAAAAAATTTATAAAATATTTTTTTTTTTTTTTTTTTTTTTTTTTTTTTTTTTTTTTTTTTTTTTTTTTTATCATCTTTTTATTTTATTTAGTCACAAAAAATTAATTTAATAAATGAGAGAAATTATATTAAAAGATATAATTTATTTTTCTAACTTTATATTTTTCATGTCCTTTAAATATTTTACCTTTTTATAATAAAAAATTCGGGTTTAATATTTAGCTATGTAGAAGTAATATTGTTAGAAATTAAATTATTTTAATATCTTAGTGTTATATACATTATATATATATATATACATATGTACAGTATGCTAAAATATATAAAATATATGTAAAAAAGTTTTTTTTCTTATAGTAAAATAAAAAATAAATTAATATTCGAGCATTTTAAGACGCAAGTTAAATAATATTCCAACGAGTTAAGTCGTACAGGTTACGCCAATGTAAAAATTGAATTTATTAGATTTGCATTTTTGAAAGTTTTTAAGCAATAATTTGACCATTTCCAAGGTTAACTCCTCGAAAAAGTTAGGTTGCATTGACGGTTTCATATCAAATACCTTACGCCCTCCTCTAGTTCCAATAAATGGGTATAATTCAATTGAATGTCATACGGGCTAACGGGTAGTTAGGCAGTAATCCCGCTCCCGTGATAAAATAGTTTACTATTTTTATATACGCGTTTTTTCATGTAAAAAATTTAATTTGAATTGAATTTTATTTGGTGATTATAGTATTTGTAAACAACATTATAAAATGCAATGTAAGTGAGGTATCGAAAATAGTAACAGTAATGGGATTTACTGCATGCATATCAGAGCCGCGCTAAAAGATATGAATTAGAAAAAAGTAAATGGTTTTACTAATTATTGCTTTTTTGTGGCACATCTGAAATAAAATATGTGAATTTTTGGGCATTTCATGCGTCAGGTTACATTTCATACTAATAATATTAAGTGAACATATAGTAATAATTACTTCACGTATGGCCGCGCCGTGAAAATCATGGTATTCATATTATATAACGTTTTCCGATCTTTTTAAAAAAAAATATAGATTTATTAATTTATTAGGAACCTTGGGATAATGTATACCATATTTTGAATAGTGTCAACTGAAAAGGGCGTAATAATTAATTAGATAATTCATTTAATTTTTTTAAACGCCTACGTTTCATATGATCTAGATTAAATAGCAAAAAGAGCTCATTTAATTATCTGACTAAAGTAGTAAAGTATGGAAAACGAAAGAAGATGTGTCAGATTAACATCAAATAAGTTTTCCAAAGTCATAACTTAAGAGGGTGTGACATGGTGATAAATAAAGTACCCTACCAGATGTTGCATAAAGAATGATGTAATAGATTTTTTCAAAAAATTAAAAGTTTCTCATATACTAACATCATTATTATATCAGGTTGTAAATATATAAAAATTAAAAGCCCCCAAGGAAAAAGTTTCCCACTCTCGAATTTACAGATTTTTTCCAAAAAAAAAAAAAAAAATTATATATTCAACTATATTCAATTGATTTAAAATGCCTCACCTTGAATCTATTAAAGCTTGGTAAATAATAAATTGCTATTTTGTTTGAATCGAGAATTATATATAACGGTTTTTTAACCATTTTTTTTTTATTTATTTTATAATTTTAGTGCTGAAAGTGCCGCCGCTTGTACTGTAAGTATGAATTGAATTTTCCTTTTTTTGTTATATATTCATTAAATTTTAATTCAAATAGAACTGTGCTGAGATGGCTAGTCAAGAAGGATGTTCTAAAAAATGTCGTGCCAACGCAGGTATATTTGTAACTGAAGTTTTAAGAAATATGTCTCAATTGTCTCATCAATATTATTTATAATTAGCTTTGGCTTCTTGTACCGCTCAATTGTTGTCAATTGACGCCCCTCAATTGGATAGTATGATCGAATTAACCATGAACTCTGCTCAAACTTGTGCTGATCATTGGTAAGCTAGACATCAAAATTTTCTTTTATCATTTCCCAGTTAAAAAACTCACATATGTTTAATTTATTTATTCTATATCCTTAGCGGAAAGGTTTGTATTTTTTCGCGTTTTCAAAAAAAATCGAATGATTTTTCTTTTTTGCCAATTAACTTATATTCTTATTAAATAATAATTTAGCATAGCGCCGATCATTGTAAAGCTTGTAAGTTCTAGATTTATTGCTTTTTTAATCAAAACTTATTAATTATTAACACGAACATCTTCTTTTTAGGTGCCGTTTCCGCTCGTCGTCTCAGTGCTGCTTTACGCAACTATAAAGAACAAGCTAGTAGTTAAATTCTTAATTACTAATTGGAAATTGATGTATTATTCTCTCTTATATTGTAAATTCACTTTTAATTTTAACGTGTTAACAAATAAAATTTAAGTTGCACTATTTTTATATGTAAATTGTTAAATGTATTTTTGTATTGTTATAATTTTTTGCAAATGTGTTTGAATAGCCTATAAATGGTTGATAATAGGTATGTTACTGCGCCAACACTTTTAACTTCATAGAATGATTATGTGACGTAGTAAATTATTCTTAAGTATCTAACATTTTGCTTGTACAGTCTATATTACAAAAATTTCAACATTATCATTTATTTCCAAATATTTGATCTATTGGATTTTAAAATTGTTTCTATCGTCATCGTCAAAATCACTTTTAATTTTTATATCTAAACTATTTCCATTATCAAAATTGTACATGTTACGGAATCTTCGTACTGGTGTATAATAATGTGTACAGGTGATGAAGAGAAATTTTTGGTAGGTAAAAACCACATAAAAGTCATACCAGGTAAGATCAAGCTCCAAGAGTATAAAAAATACGATGGAATACGTAAATTTATTTCATTTTTTTTGCTGATGAAACTTTTATTTAAAGGTTTTAAAAATACGAGAATGTACATAACATCTTAGCTCAATTGTTGCAAACGCGTATGAAAAATAATTATTGTTACTAGTTATTCAATTTGTGAAGATTTTTAATATTAATCTGAAAATACCTAATAAAATTTTATATTCATTTACCTTATTATTATACATATTATAAATTAAATATGGAGACTGAATAATTTATTAAAAATCATAATATTATAAGATATTAACGTACGGAGCTGGCCGGAATTAACGCACGTGCACGTGCATAACTCCTAAACTCGGGCCGCCAGGAGTACGTTAAGATTGTACACCCCCCCCCCCTGTAAGATAAACTGTCACTATCACGTGATTGCGGGAAACGCGCTGACTATATTTATCTCGAGTGGTCCAAAACATATTCGTCACGTACTCTATTTGTCACGCCCGGAAATTAGGGGGTCGCTGTATGAGTTGTTATGAAACGTGCTTCCAAAAAATTGCTAAGAGGATGAATCTATTGATAAACCCAATAAAAGCAATTATAATTTAAGAAAATGTAAAAATGTGTAAACTATAATGAGGACGAAATGACTAAAAATGCAAGATATACTTAAATAACTTTTATATTTAGCTATGTATATTTATGCCCTTACATTCTTTTTAATATATACCAATATTATATATTGAAATCATCTAATATTACTTCAATAAAATTTGCATGTAGTACACTCTTTTATCTCCTAGTATTACTAAAGCATCACTCTATAGTGAAATAAACATGATAATAAGAATATGTTCTAATATTGATTATTATACAGAAACTTTGTGATTAATAACATTTTATTTAGTTACATGAATATATATATGATATAATTTGTTCTTATAAAACTTTTCAAAATTCTGATAATAGAATTGGAATTAAAAAACATCAGACTCATTATTAACAGTGATGGAAAATAACCAGATCATTTGGCTATTTTAAAATAATGCCTGAATGTGACCTAGTCATTCATCATTTGAGTCTGTGTAATGGTGCCGGCCAGAATTATGAGAGCGCATGATGTAAGCCATCTTCATATAAAGTGCGCATACACGTATATTTTTTTTCTTATTAGCGTTGGTGGTCAATAATAACCAAAAATTTGTTATCATTCCGAAGCATCATACGCGACTCCAAACTGTGGGCGAAACTTCATTAATAATATTTGTGTGTAAGAATACAATAGTAAAAAGCTATATCACGACTAATTGTATGACTCGTGGCGCATCGAAGTCAGAGGACAGAGACATAAGAAAAAATTTCAGCCGCTTATTCACATTGTTCATGGATCACCTTTTCGCAAAGTTACGAGAAAAATTATCTGACCTGCGGCTATAATTATATGAGTGGACGAGCATATCACACATATCACAAGGGCACAGTTCAAAAGGTGCCTATGACACGGTTTCATATAAGAGAGATAAGATATTTTATTAATCAGGTAAACTAAAACATCAATTATTCTGAATAATAATACTTTACTAATGATAAAAGATATTCTGTAAAATTTTATGTTAATTGGATAATAAAACGAATAATAGATAGCGGAATTAAATGCCGGAACGATCAAGTAAATTATCAGTAGTGTATTCCTTGTCTTTGATGGCTTCTTTGACAGGTCCCACAACTTTCTCGTTAATCACTCCACCTAAACCTTTGGGAGGACTAAAGAAAAAGAATTTGATAAGTTTAAAGAAATTATTGAAAAGTTGTCAAGTAAACTTACACAATATTATCACTTTGTCTTGGTGCTGGAGCACGAGGTGGAGACGGAGTTCGAATTCGCCGAGGACTAGGAAGACGTGGTTTTGGAGGCATTGCTTCGTGAAAGTAAGAAAAAGTAAGAACGAGATTGGTTTTTTAGATCGTACAAATAATATTTGTTTAAATGTTCCTTGTTCTTCAAGGAGATGTAATTTTTTTTTTTAACTCTTGATCTATGAGTGTTTATATATTAAAACCAAACTGATGATTCCCATGGCATCCTGATACGACCATCTATAGATAAGAAAAGAAGTACACATCTACACATCTCAAGAGATAAGCTGAGTTTACAATCAGTTTATTCTTATATCGCAACCAAAAATAGGTTATCAATGACATCTATTTTCTATTCATTTTATATTAGGCGTTTTACGTAATTATTTATTTCTTGTCGTATCACAATTTCAATTCACCGTGCTCTTTTTTGCGCGTTGTTAATAGTAATATAATAAAATTTTTCGATTCTACACGCGTATGTTCACCTTATGTATTGTTGTTCTTTTTAAGACATCTGCTATACTTTTATCTGGAAACTTAAGAACTTAATTCCAAGAAAAATAATTAGTAAATAAAGCAATATATGAACAAAATGATGAAATCAATCAGCATATAACAATTTTCATTACAGTAATCCGTGCGAGACAAAGTAATTCAAAATCGGTTAACCGGTTAAATGGCTTATTAATAAGGTAAATACAAATACCATAAATATCTTAATTGAATACTTGAAACATTTTTTTTCAAATTAAGATAATAATTCTTTATCAATCTTAATCTTTTTTATATTTATTGTATATTTAACTGATTTTACATTATTTATAAAGAATGTAAATAAAGTTTGTTAAATGAATATATAAATAAAGTTAAAACTAAATTTTTCAAGGTGCACAAATTAAATATTGCAGATAGCATTAAATATAAAAATGGGAGAAATAAAATAAGCTTTTAAACGCGTTATACGCATATTAACCGTGTATTATCCGGTTATAAATCTCTGTGCACATTTGATCATTCATTGTGTATTTTGAATAAATATAATAACCTGGGCAAAAAAAATTACAATAGTAAACTCGGTAGAGGTCAAATAAATCAAAATAAAATAAGATTCATACGGTCAGTGCTCCGAATCTAATAAATTAATTTTTAGTTTATCTAGTTTTCTCTCGGTATGTGATTTTGTGTTCTCATATATCAGTTAAAGGTTTTTTTTTTTTGGCCAGATTGTATTATATACTGACGGCCAGTTTGTGAAGTAGCATAAAAACAGAAAAAGATATTAGGTGTTCCGTTATTTTTTTCGTTTTTCGTTTTTGTGTTTGCAAAAAAATCGATAATAGGCAGATCATGTGATTATACTAACAAGCACTTGCGATATATCATGTGAAAAGGATAAAAATCGTTTATTGCACAGGAAAAATAAATTATTATAACAAAGATTATTATAACAATACTTTATTGATGATAATAATACTTCGCATTCTTTTATAAGTTCATTGTAATCCTTGTTTTTGGTGGCTCCTTTGGCGGCTTCTATGGCAGGTTTCGCAACTTTCTCCTTAACCACTCTACCTAAACCTCTGGGATATCTAAAGAAAAATGTAATGCTAAGTTTAAAGAAATTATTGAAATTGTAGAGTAAACTTAGCTTACTTACTTAATATTATTACTCGAATTACTCGAATTACTCAACGATGCTGGTTTTCGAGATGGAGATGGAGTTCGAGGTCGAGGAATTCTAGCAAGATTAGCAAGATTTATTTTTGGAGGCATTGCTTTGTGGGAATAGGTAACTTTTTTTTTGCAATTTCAAGAACGAGATTGGTTTTTTTTAGTTCGTACAAGTAAATACCGGTTGACACTTCAAGGAGAAGTGAATTATAGTATGATATTTGTATATAAAATCAAACTGATGAATCCCATGGCATCTTGATACGCTCGTTCATTTATAGATTAAAAATAAAGTTTTTCTTACATCATAACCGAAAATAGGATATCAATGATATCTATTTTCTATTCAAATTCTATACTGTAATTATTTTTAAAATTTTAATCATATAATTATATTGATTATGATCAATGATTGGTTAATTTGATCGATCATCGATTATAAATAAAGATTTAGGAACCAATTAATTCAAATACACAATCAACTTCTAATTTAATTTTAATCGATATTGATCGATCAGATTATGTTACTGTATCTGCAATTTTTGGAAATTAAATGAATTCCTATATTGAATATTTTCTTTTATTGTAAATTGTGTGCAAGTGATTTTATATTACTACAATGAGTTTCAAGTACTGAAAAAACAAGTTTTGTTTCAAAATTTTCAAATGTCGTCTTTATTGCAGATATATAGATAACAATTGAGTGTTGATATAGTTTTATCAAACAAGTGGTATTATGTATCATATTAATGAAACTCTAAAAAAAAAAAAAAAAATATGAAAAGAATTCTGGAGTACGTAATAATAGTCTCCTATATACATTCCATTTGAGTCATCAAAGCAACAATCTGTTTTATCTTCTGCAAATTCTAAAAGGTTTTCATTTATGTCATCAACTGGCAGCAAATAATAAAACTAAAAATGAATATACATTTTAGAAATGATATTAAATGAACGTCTTTTTCCAGATGTTGGAAATAGTATGACAAACAACAGACACGTCTTAACTCAAAATTTTTTCGGAAATTCTTTTATAGATATATTAAATGGCTTGCTAATAACTGATAACTGATAAAGTAAAAAAGTATTTGTAATAATTTTTATTTTAAAGAAAAACAAATTTTATCAATCTTCATTTTTTATATTTAAACCGATTTTATATAAATAAATAATTCAAAGTTTTTAAGATTACGACAGATTATTAAATTAAATATTCAATAGGAACCCAAAAGCGTTAAACGCATATTAACCTCGTTATGGATTTTTTGTGCACACTTGTAAGATTCATTGTTTTTTGAATGAATATAATAATTTTGGAAAAAATTTTTTTTTTTATAATATTCATTCTTTTTTTGGTCTGATTGGTTAAAAGTCACGAGCCTGATGTAGCGTAGTAGAATTAGACGTAGTAAACCCACCTTCTAGAAAAATATTGCATCAATGAAATTTATTGGCACAAATAGTTTTGACTATGCTATAATTACGAACTTGAATTTATTACTTGAACTGATACATCTAAGATATTATTCTAATTTATCTTGGGGTAATTACTTCGCTAATCCAAAATCATACGGGAGCTGGCTCCCGTTTATATGCATGAATCAATTGAATCATGTGCTGTATTCCATAATTACTATAATTACCATGATACCAAGCATGCCATTTTCTCGGTATATCTATAATTATTAATTCCAACTCAGATTTAATAATTAACAGAGTGATCGAGACGGCGAGACGCTTTACTTCATGCAGTAAGTTAGTCGTTACGTTTTCAAAGTCACATGACCCCGATCGTGAATTTTGGGCTTACGATATAAGTGACCAACTTAATTCTATCGATTACGAATAGCATAAGAATTTTTTTCCTCGTTATAGATTAATAGGAGTTCGGAAAAAAATCTGATATGAATACTGTACAGCAGTGTTGTACATGGGACATTGTCCCGCCAAAATTTTAATGTCCCGGACATTGTTCCGTCCATGTCCCGTCCACGTCCCGTCCAAAAATTGTCCAAGTTTATAAATTGTCTTATCAAGACAACACCTAATGGGCTATAATTTTATTTAAGATCACATGATTTTAATGTCCCAATGTCCCAAAATCTTTGGACGTGTCCTGGACTGTCCGTCCATGGACATGTCCCGACGGGGTGCGCTGTTAACTATGTAAATCAAAACTATATCAGGTTATATAATAGAAATTATTAATTAAGGATTTTTTATAATAATAACAAAATGTTATAATGATGAATTTATTAATGCAAATATATATAAATTAAGTTTAATAATGTTAATTTAAATATAATAATATTTTTAATTTAGCAAAGCATAAGAATTGATGCGATATCAGGCTGTTTTGTTCCTTTAATTGAAAACAATGTTTATATGATTTGTAAGTACACATTGTATTATATTTCACATCCAATTAGATGTGTGGCTTTAACGATTCTGTACTTTGAGAAAAAATGCATTAAGATTAAGAACATGACTTTATTAGCAAAGTTACGAGGCCATTTTATGTGTTAATAATAAAATACCTAAAAAAAATCAGACCTCAAAAAAGAAAAACTATTTACAATTCCAATTGAAAAATAATTTACCAGTAAATGTAAAAAATAGCTTCGTAATTTTGTAAAGATGGTTTGAAGAAGCTAATAAATGTGAAAATATTTGAGAAAGAAGAAATTGTTTGACCTGTGCATCTAAAAAAAAATGTGCCGTTTTTTATAGTAATTTATTATTAAAATTTCGTCTATCAAATTTAGACTCTAAAATATTAACTATATAAAAATCTTAGGCGACTTGATATAATTTTGATTTACATAGTTAACAGCGCACTCCTCCCTATGACAACACTGCTGTACAGTACATTTAACATGCAATAAATTTAATGTACTGAATAGTTTATTCCTAATTTCCATTTTTCAACTTTATCACGTTGTATAAATAAATTTTTAAATTAATATATAAATATAAAAGTATAACAAATTCTTTTAATAAAATATTATTATTACAATATATATAACAGAAAGATCATTAAAATAAATATTAAATTATCTAATCCTCTCAATTAAATTTTAATTCTAAGTTTAATAGTAAATTAATTATAATTGTATACCAAGTTTATCCAATACCAATTTCTTTCTTTTATCAAATTCATTTATCGTAACCCAAGATGAAGTAGAATCTTTTGTATCCCTCCTTTGACGAACCTTTATGTCATCCCCATTTTCCGAGGTTGAAGAATACATTTGATGAGCTGAAATGAATCTTTCATCAACTAATTCACTATGATAAACCAATTCATCTGTATATTCATCTTCCTCTTCTATATACTCTTCTTCCAAAGGTGGTTCTTCTAATATCATTTTTCTTGATAATAATAAACGAGATTGGCGAAGCAGATGGAGCGTTTTAATATCTCTGATAATTTCTAAAAAAAAAATAAATGGAAGGTTAAAACAAATAAATTGTTTATTTTAATTAATCCAATTAGCTTAAATTACCATTGGAAACTTCTGGCCAGGTTGAATTTTTCTTTGAGGGATCAGTGGACATTGCCGGTAGTGGACTTGATAGTGGAGGTGGAAATAACAATTTTGCATTCATTATAATCTCTCCGACGTATTTATCCCCTCCAACTAAAATAAACCAAAATTTTTTTAAACAGTTTTAGTAAAAATTAAGTTTGTTCAACAAAAGATTTAAATAAAAAATAATCATACACATTGATTCATTGACTGCTTTTTCAAATTCTTCTAATTGAAATTCACGATCGTTCAAGAAATAAGTTTTCACCCTTTCTTGTAACTCTTTTTCAGTTTTCTAAATTTAAATAATTATAAATATAAATCTTTCTTAAAAACAAATGGATTCTAAATATAACAAGATGTTACAACATACATTCATCATCTCTGTCTGCTCAAACGTTAAACATTCACCTGTACCATTATAATACAAAAGTTCAAGTAATACTTCTGCGGCCATCTATTACATTAACTCGAGTTAATTGAATTCTTAATACATATACACACAAAAAATTTAAACTTCCATACCTGAAGTGTTATTGGTCTACATAAACGATAATACACGCATAAAAGCGTCAAAATATTTTGAACCAGCACTGCGCGATAACTTTTTACCTGAGGTTGGACTTCAGTTATTTTTATAGAAGGAATTGAATATGGAATTTCGTCCATATCATCAGCAAATGATCCATGATCTGCTCTAGAACTTATTGGTGAATGTAAAGATTCATCATCGAAATCATCCATAAATATTGGTTTGCTTTGTGAAGAGGAGGTTGCCGATGATGCTATTGATGATGTATCAAATGAATATCCTTGCCTTGAAGAAAAGTGGTGGCTATTTTGCAAATCCTCAAAACTAGATGTTACCGAGTTCTAAAGAAATAAATAATATTTTATTAACCATATACTGTATATACATATCATATTCCTAAAACAACTTCGATGTAGTGCATAATGGCTTACCATTAGTCGACGTGTTCTTAATAATTTTTGAGGATATACTTCTGCGGCCAAAAGTATATCTGGTGCAATCGCATGATTTCGACATGACATATATATTAAACAAAGAGCTGGTAGAGTGTTCATATCGAAATAATCATGGTGATCTGAATCTTCAGGAATTTCAGGAATCAAGAACCCCATTATGGCCTCTCTATAGAGATTCCTCTTCTTGAATAACGTTGATGGATTTGCATATGAATTGTCGAGTCTAGGAGATTGAGGATAATCCATTAATTCTGGAGAATTAGAAAAAAGCATAGCGACCACCGCTGTGACTAAAGGTGGATGACGAAATATGTGAAGCACGTGACATAAAAGTGCAAGCGCTACAACTGAACTTGTACGCATTGTCTATAATGGATTTAAAATTAATCTTATCGTGATGCATCACAATAGGTAAAGATTTATAAAAAGTGAGTAAATACCTGTTTGTACGGTAGCAATTCCCTTTTCACCAAACTATCGGCATAAATTGGTTTTAATAAAAGATCCATTAAATGTGATGTTAATTCTTGATTCATCCTTTCATTTTCCAGATTTATGATATCATTAATATAATAAAAATTGTCACAATGCTCGACAAGATAATAATTAAAAGTTTGATATCGCTTATAGTAACTAATAAAAAAAAAAGTATGTGAATGTCTAGGATAAAATAAGAATAAGATGATCACTAACAATAGATTTAAAATCTTACTCTGGTTTATCACTTATTTCGTCTAATATTCTTGAGAAGTCAGAAATAAAATTAACTAAATTCGAAAAATATGGTGATGCATTCCTATCCAAAACAAATTCTTGCATTTGCGCATCATTAACTAAACCACAAAATTCAAGACAATGTAAGTCACGTGATGTTTCCCAATAAACGCGTCTTAATGCTCTTAAATACATACCGGCAAATATATTTAATGTCACAGTTCGAACAGAAGCACGAATCATACTCTCATCCGACTTAAAAAATTTGATTGCTTCAGAATAACTAAATAATAGAATTTGTATGTCGTTTAACAGATAATTGAGGAAAGAATCACGTTCGAATCGTTCCCAGCTCAGATGCTATAGATTATTTTTAAACTTACAGAGGAAAATCATCATGTCTCTATTTATAAAATAGAAATAAAAATAAATTAATAAACTTTCTCTTTTATATAATGAATTAAATTTTATTATTTTTTATAACATACCTCATTAAAAAAGAAAAATAATGTGTTTGAATCCAACTTAAGAGATAACGTTCGTAAAAATATAATATAATATGCCAAAATTTCATCATTTGAAAAATCAAAATCATGACATATTATTTCATTAACATAATTGTTTGATAATAAGAAATCTAAATTAAAATAAAGAGTATGAACACAGTTTTTTTTTACGAAATTTTGAAAAAAAAGGACAAAAAATTTACATAATGATTTAAAATCATGTATGTTTTCATATTTACATAATGATGTAAGATCATGTATGTTTTCGAATAAAATATTCATGGTTTGCAATATTTGTTTTGTTATATGCAGACTTTTAGTTTGTTTCAATAAGGTTAAGATTATATCATGGATATTGTTTTCAAAAAAATATCTAAAAAATATTCAACAGATAAATCATTAGATGAACTTTTTTTAAATTAAATTTTAAAAATATGAAAATTCACGTACTCAAGTATAACCGGTTTGTGTTGATCACCTATATGTTTAAGAAAGAATTTTATTTAAAGATAAAAAATTAAAAAATATAGCTAACATTCTATTACATACCCCAAACCAAAACCTGTGTCATTTCCTTTAACAAATCAACTATACTATCATCGCTCCCATTTTTGGACTGCTTTCTAAGAAGATCACTTAGACGTCTAATCAAAAAAAAATTGGAAATACATTAAATTAGACATATAAAAGGAATGATCATATCGCCACTCGTTCTAACATTACATAAACGATCTTTCCCTTTCTGTGAAGGAACATTGCAAAATTACCTTATATTTTCTGGGGAATACTTTTCAATTTTGGGAGCTTTCCCAAATATTTCATTCCAAAACCCAAACATTTTGTTATTTTCACTCTGAGTTGTTTGTATTGGAGTAACAGGGGATTGTGGTTTACTATTTTCACCAGCGGACCCAAAATAAGCACCAATGCTCACGGAAGGTAACCAATTTAAATATGTAGTCATTGCTATATATATACAGAATAATATTTACAACTGTTCTCCGTTGATAGACAGGAATAAAACTGGCTAGCTTTAGAATATTATACTTTAAACTTAGAGAACAAGGATAATATAAATACATATTTATATAAAACGGTTCATTTTATTGATTATTTTTTTTTTTTGATAATTCGCTTACTATAAAAGTAAAAGATTTGCAAGGTTGTGCTGCATTTTTCGGTTGTTCGGAATCAAGAAATTCGTTTTTATTTGGCTTAGAAGGCTTACATCACCGGCTGTGCGTTCATGCAGTGTTGAATTTAAGATTTAGACTATTTACCCACAATTTTGGATAGCGGTTCATTAAGCTCATATATTATGGTAAAATTAGGAATGATACAATGAATTCTATATTTAAGATGAGTAACCTTTAACGGATTTTAACGGAGAATATTTATTTCCCATCCAATAATAACGTTAATAACGTCCACATTTTTACAAATTAAACAAATTAATCAAAAATATTTTACTAATCAAACGCCTGATTCAAAGATCGGACATCACATGAAATTTGATTTATTTAAAATGTAAGAAAACAAAGCTTTCAATAAACTTTTATTTTTTTTTTTAGTAATAACCACAAAATCCTTCCATCTCAAATGGAATATCACAAATTTCAAAAAAATTAAATGTATTATCTCTATCTAAAAAATTATAAACATTCATTCAAAAAAAAACAAAAAAAAATAAAATAAAAAATAAGAAATCTATAATCATTATTATCTAACTCCTATTTTTAAAACTTTCGATTTTTACTACATAAAGGAAATAAAAAAAAAATTTACAAAGAAGGTGTGGTTTATATATTATATATATTATATAGGAAAAATTAGAGGGAGATCAGGGGGTAATTTTTTTTTTTTAAAAAAAAAGTAAAAAAGAAAAAGTATTTACAAACAAATTATTAGCGTATTATAAAGGTAAGGGTCAAAAGAGTGATTAAATTATTTATAATATGGAAATTGGAATGATGGAGTGTAATAAATTAACAATTGAATTAGATGTTGTCATAAATGTTAAGTAAGGTTATATGTATGTAAGTAAAGAGATGTGATGTGATGATAATTGTTTCAAAATAACCTTAATTTCCCTCGTTATAAACCCTCCTCCTTTTTAAATATTTAAACGTAAAAAAGTATATATATATATAAAATAATTACGAAAAAAATTAAAAAAGAAATTTTATATTTTATACTTCTAAGACGCTATATAATCTATCTTTTTGTTAAATTTAGTATAAAAATTCCCGATTATTATACATTCCATTTGCTCTATACCCACCATTTGATCCAAAAACATTTGATCCAAATCCACCAGCATTTGATCCAAAATGATGACCACCATGACCACCATGACCACCATAATTTCCAAAACCACCATTATTATTATTTGATCCGTATCTTCCAAATTTAGCACCAAATCCCCCTGATAATGGTCCAGCGCCGAATCCTTTCGGTATAGCAGGTTCAACATATCCATTTGATGATGGTTGTCCGTAATATTGATTTGGTATTGAGTTAAACTCATTTTCACTAAATTTATATCCAAGGCTAGAATAGTTAAATCCACCTTGTGGTGTTTGATGATACGGCGTTGCTGGAGAGCCAAATTGTGAAGGTGAGTTATAATGTCCATGGGAGGCATATGTATCAGGGGATTCGTATCCTGAAGGGGATGTAAATCCACTTCCATGTCCACTGTATGTACCATATCCGCCATAATCGAAATATTCAGGAGATGAATAGTTTCCATCGGTATAACAATCGTATTCGACTGCATTTTTTCTTCCTTTTCTTCCAACAGGTGTTTGAAGTCCAATTTCTTTCGCAATTCTTTCATCTCGTTCCCTTTCTTCAGCTAATAACATTTCAACTTCTGTTACATCAACTGTACTAGTTAACGCTGCACGACCTTGAGCTATCATATCACTTAATTTATCATTCACTTTAAGCAACAATTGTTCTGGATCATCATATTTTCCTCCACTTCCTCCACTTCCTCCTCGTGGAGTAGAAACTTCAGTAGATTTTCGTCGAAGTAATCTTCGAGGACGTCGTACGCGAATTTGTCGACGTCGAGGGATCGTTTGTGACATGGTGGTCGAATTAGTATCTTCTGGTGTTGATGTGGGTTTACTTTCAACATTAGAAGTCTCAATACATTTTGGCGACGTAGACATTGGAGCATCTGTCATACTATTTTCTCCAGAATTTGTCTTTGGCTAAATAAAAAATATTTTAATTAGAATTTCTTTTTTTTTGAAAAAAATGAATAAATAATATCTTACCATTACCCATGAATTATCATATGGTGGTGGTGGTTCCTCCTCATCATCATTTACTGTCCATTTGGCTTCGTCCTTCTTATCTACCTTTTTATCGTTATTATATTCAATTTCACCCTCGCTAATTTCATCATTATAATAGGCTCCGTCCGAATCATCCGCATTTATTTGCATAACATCATCATGATAACCATTACTATAACTTCTTTTTCTTGTGGAATGTTCCGGTTCGGGTGTTCCGCCAGCCATGAAAGTATTGTAAGTATCACTAATAGAAGCGGAAGTATAAGCTACGATTTCTGATATTTTATAAAAGAAATTCGTCGTAACACCAGAACTAGAAGCATTATTCTCTGAAGTCAGGTCATTTGTGGGTGTGGTATCATTGTCATTTTTATCGGGATTCTGTTGCTTCATGAATGTTCCTTTTTGAGTTTCAAAGTTTTTCTTTGAGGTTATTTTTGAAGTCGAGTGGGGAAACTCTAATATTGAAGAAGAAGACTGCATTTTTTTTTTTGAATACTATTTTTATATATTTATTATATTTACAAAGTTTTTTTTTTTTTTTTTTGGAACTGAATGAAAAGATGTTGAAAAAAAGTTTCGAGCTAAAATTTTATAATTTTAATATCGGGAAAAGAAGTTTGTTTTAAAATATTGTATCACTTTTTATAATATTTTCTTTTATCCAAAAAGAAGAAATGAAAAGAGTAATAGTATTCCTGTGCGAGTAACTTTTAGAACCGACTTTTTTTGTTAATTTATAAATTATGATGCACAAGAAGTGTAACGTTTGAAGGAAAACTTCGAAGCTTTTAAATAAATAATTTTTGGGGGAATTGGGAATGTTAGGGTGCATACAATACAACGGAAATTACACGAACACAATACCCAAAATCACAGAATACAAGTATATTACAATTAAACCATTTTCCGCTTAAAGTTACACAATGACAGCTTATTGCGAAGGGAAAAAGTCAAAAAGATACCGTAACAAGTCTAGTACAATAATGAACCCGAAGTATATCTCGTGTATTAAACCCATTAATGGTTTGGCTTAGATTGCCATTGGATAGTTTTACGTGTTACATTACATTACATTCATTGCAATCATTGCATTTCTGTCGCATCATCCTTATATATATTCATTTATTAATATATTCAAACTATGCATAAGATTACTGCGTTCTTCTGCGTTCTTTAGCCCATGGGCACGTAAGCATCGCGGTTTCGCTTTACACCGCACTCATTCCCGAATAAATTTTGCGGAGAACATTTTAATTTATACTTTTATAAAAAGTAATACAATAATTTATTATATTATAATATATTTATTATTTATTGTTTGTTCCTTATTCTACTACAAGCATACCATTTTTTAATCAGCAGGTATTACTAAAATTGGCGTAAATCAAAAAGGTAAAATAACTTGATTTTAAGCGGCTCAATCAGAATTCATAAAATTTATAACAAGAATTTATTCAAGAAATTATCATTAGTAAAAAAAAAATTATCATGTGTATACAGTACGTGGAGAAAAATCAACTTTAAAAGTGGGGTGACAAAATCAAAAATAACCCCGTTTTATTTTTTTTTTTTTTACAAGTTAAAATAATTAAATTATTAATTTTCGAAAATCAATGCTAAAATTGTAAATTTTTTTTTTTTTTTTGATGCATATAAACGACGAATTACAGGTTTATTTATCCAAGTTTTTTCTTGTACACGACTTGTACGTTCACATGCTCGAATGTGCTTTGAGATTTGAACTTTACTTTTTTTTTTTTTTTCTTGAAACATGTAAACATTAAAGCATTAACACAAGTTTACTTTGTTAGAAAAAATGATATGAATGATATTTACTTATTTTTAAAATAAATATTAATTATTTGTTTTGATTGTCAAAAAGTTGTGTTTGGCTGGTTTGGATGTACTTTGTTTTTATTTGAAACTCGTTTTATTTTGATTTTTTTAGATTATGAATGATTTCTTTTTTAACAACAATTTTTTAGATTTTCGTTTTTTTTTTTCTTTTTCTTTTTTTTTTTGATTATCATGTTCATTTACTTTAATGTTTAATGGCTTAAAATATGGCTTAAAAAGATAAAAAAAATCAGGATTTTTCTGATTTGTCGAAAAATTTTAAAATAAAGTTTGATCGTGACCTGTTAAAAATAGTAAAGTCTTTTTTTTTTTTTTTTTTCTATGCATAATTTGGGGCATAATTTGGGAAACCAATTACATCAGTATAAAATTTATTATTTTATATGAATTTGATTTTTTAATAGAAAAATATTTTGTCGCAATCAAACAAAGATCATAATCGAACTATATTTGTATTTTGTAATCTTTAAGAATTGATAATAATATCAACTGTAAGCGAATAATAATAAAGTAAATAATAAAGTAAATGATACTATAATTATAAAATATTTCTCGTTTTCTTTACTTATCTTTCAATCTATTTTTGCTTGTGATCAATGGCTTCATGTGAAATACGTTCCATTCATCCAAAAATGTATCTAGATCTTCTTTCCAGATTTCTTGTGGGGTTTATCTTCCAAAGTACGTTAAGTTCCTTTCTTTGTTTAAAAATTTTTGTGCTTCTTACAAAATTCCCCAAGATTTTAATTTAATATTCATTAATTAGGTGATTACATCATCAATCACCATCATCATCGTCTAATCTTCGTTAAAATAAATCTGGTTTTTATTCCAGAGTTGATTGCACATGATCTTTTCTTTTATATTAATGTTCTAGTCTATAATCATAGAATTTTAAAAGGCTAAGCATATCATGTCTATGATATCGGTATGATTGAACTTCTTTTAAGTCCTTCTAAAGCGTTGCTTAATTTCCGTTTAGTTAATTGAACCGTAAAATCGACGTTATCTATCGTATGATTCTCTTTCTATCCCCATAAGTTATATATATACATATTATTATATTATTATTATTATGTAAATTAATGGATAAAAAATAAATGTAAATTTCAACTAATATTGTGCATGAAATAAAAGAATCATATGTGTATATATATTTTTTTCCAAACACGAGTCGGTAATTCAATATATTATTTACTGACTCGATTGTACAGCAAACTTTACATTTGTCTTTGTCTGTTCAATATAACCCAAAAACTATAGTATTTAAGAGTACGTAAGAGCCGATTTTCACCATTAATCATTAGGTCAATTAATATCTCTTGGATTTTAATCTTGTATGTACTAAACCTAAATAAAGTAGTAATGCATTAATTAATCAAATTGTTGTATTTTATATTGAAATTGAAAGAGAAAATTATAAAATTAACGAGAACCATTATAATAAATTAAACGATCTGAAAATCATCGTTACGGTAGGTAAACGTTGCCAATATCATCTAGCCAATCTGGGAGCTGCAATTCTAATGTAACGTGCACTGACTGCATCTTTAACACTCTGTTAACATTATATTGATAATGAGAAAAAACAATCGCAGTTAACCTAAATTCTAAAATACAAATTGTAAAAAAAAAAAAAAATGTAAAAAACTTACTTATAATAGTCCTGAGTCATTGCAATGATAGTACCTTGAAAGCGGAGATTATATGTTTAGATCTAGAACTGCACTAGCAGCTAATGATAAGACTTCATATTTATTGTGAAAGAATTTTCAGGTTTAAACTCATCAAGAGCATTTAATATAGATCTTTCATTATCAACTCTCTATTGATAAAATCGGTTATCAACATTCTTTTCGATAATTGGTTGAAAGCCATGTAACCAATTCACGTCCACCCTCTTGATCCTAAGTATTTTAAACTTTTTTCAAAAGTACTCATACCAAGACCCTCGTAATACTTAATTTTCCAGTCTTCACTATTATCATTATTTCCGATTAACTTGTGGATCTTGCATAGTAGTAAAAAACCAACCATTTAGTGTTCACCTTACAATAGGTGTTACAAATTTCATCAGGAAGTCCGGGACTTTAAGTAATGATGGGAAAGATATAATTTAAGAAATTGATAATCAATCCTTTATATGACTTCCATTGTGATCTTGAACAGTCATTGTGTCCATACCGTAATTCTCCCGTTAAAGCATTATTCTTTGCTCGAGAATTTGTATTATATGTTGTATTCCACATTATTCATAATCCGGATATGCGTACCTACCCTCACATTTAAAAGTTTTCCATGAATCGAGAAACTTTGTAATTGTCACGGCCAAATATGGAAAACCAGCAACTGCTAAAATCTTTGTAGAATTACTTTCGTTAAGATTTAAAATGAGTGAGAATTAACATGCAGTTCTGACATTTTTTACCGCCGGCAATTTTGAACCATCCAGTTTGGCAGTACCTTTTTTTCATCATTTCTTCAGTTCTCGTTTCCTTCAGTTCCTTGCTTTGTTTATGCTTGAATAACTTTTATAAATGGTTTGCTTGGATTACATTTGAATTATAAAAGTTCATTATATTAAAATTCAGTATATCAAACGATGAAGCTTTCAATGTTAGGTACTCTTTGTTTGAGAATAGAAAATCAAGCTTTCTATCAACGATTAAAAAAAATCAAATATGATTTTTCGATTGGTTCTTTTACCCTTAGCTTTTTTGTGACTGCTACCATTAGTTTCTATAATTTGGACTGTGAACGTAATCAACATGAGTACCACCTTTAGTAAATGCTATTGACAAGCTAGGATCCTTTTGGAGATGGAACAAAAGCAATTTCCTAACTTTGATTAACTTCTTTGTAAACAATTAATCATTGTAAGTGATAAAATCGTCGATTCAACTCATATCCATCAGGCATATTTTTTGAAATTCTTGATTTTCAATTCAAGAAGATTTTAACATTTTTGGTCAATCAGATATCATCATCAAATTCACTTGCCAGTTAGAGTCATAACCCATCAGTTTTTTTGAATTGATCCAACATAAGCATCGGGTTTTAATAAAATATGCTCAAGTTGCGTTTTCATTTGACGAAGAAATAGCTAAAGTGACACTAATAAGAAGAGGCTTCGTTGGAAACAACGTTGTTAAAGGATGCTTCATTAGTGGTGAAGAAGTTTTATCGAATAAGTCTTCTTATATGAGGCTTTACCAGAAAAGTTTTTACTTAAAAATGTCTTTTTAAAGCCGTCTTACTTGTTTTCGTAGCTCTCAAAGTATATTTCTCTTTATCTGGAGGATAGACAGAATCTAATGCCAATAACATCAATTTGAAGTGTTTTTAAGGTCGTTTGTTTAGCTTGACGCGTTTTCGGTTTGTCCCTCTTCGTTTGAATCTGAATACTCGTTTTTTGCTGAAGAGTCGCTGATATAGTTTGTTTACGCGTTATTGTAACTTTATGGTATACTCTTTATCTGGAAGAATATCGGAATATCTAAAATACAAAGTTTTAGACGCGTTTTTGACATAGTTCTGATAATTTTGCGTCAATCGATTTTTTTTCTTGGAAGAATTTTGACAGGTAAATAAGTAATACTAACGTTGACGTTGATACAAGTTCAGACGTACGCCCTTATATTTCGATAGCACGTACGTTTAAAAAAATTATACAAGAATTTCTTAAAATATTTGAATTTCGTACATATATGGGCCGGATCTACAAAACTGAATGCCGATGATACAATAAGAACCGATCACAAATAAAAAAAGAGAGCGCGAGCTCGAAGGAAATTAGTTTTTTCCCAAACAATCGTGAGAAACATGTGAAATAGTGTCTAGTTGCGACACAGGGCCTACAAGCTAATAGCGACGACAAAAGCAGTTATGAAGACTGAGGACTTTACAATTTCGAGATTGCCAGGCGTTAGTCTAACTTTCAGATAATCTCTATGTGAATAAGTATAAAGATTCCGTACTCATGCTTTCATAGAACTCTTGGCATCATACGACAATACTAATCACTCTTCTTATCTCTAACTTTTTCACAGCAAGATATAAAGCATGTAGAATATGTAGAGGTTCAAACCAACTTTCCTGCAAAAAAATAAGGTATGTAACGTATTTTATTTATTTATTTATAGAAAATGTTTCAAAGCATTTTTGCATCTGTACGAACGAAATTATTCACTATGGGCCTTTACATTTAGGAAAAGCAAAATGCCAGAAATCAGGCTGTTGCTCTTAGCGATTCAGTTGAAAGAATCACACAACAGCATGTTGTTACAATCAAAATTAACAACAAAGAATCTGTCCATTTCTCAGATCGCAAATTAAAAAAGAACATACGCCCCGATTTGTTAATATTCCAATTACCGAATTTGAATTCATATAAAGAGTGATAGCATCAGTTGATGCTGAAGGAGTACTGCAAAGCGTAAATGGTGGGAGACAGAACGAAAGACGCACTATCATTGATGAAAGAAGAAGTGAAACCCTTGACTATAGGTTTGCGAAAAGTGAAAACAAGATCTTATTTGTAAATATTGGTTGTACCGCATCGAGTTTTTAGCCCAACAAAAGAGACTAAAAAGGATTACAGTCAACCCCATATATAATATAGCCACACCCCTCGGAACCGAAAAAAAAATGGTGTGATTCTAAAAATACTATAGAATGTGACTAAGGAGGGGTATTTTTTTAATAAGCTTATTAGTAACACTTCACAAGATTTAACGAAAATACAAAAGCATATGGACAAATATCATCATCCATCGGAAATTGGGCGAATTTCACACAAAATTGATGTTGGCGAAGGATTTTCTAATCTGCTTGGACCAATGTACATGCGTTTATAAGGGGGGATGTGACTATATCTGGGGTGACTATAGAGGAGTCGATTGTAACCTTTCTCAATTATAAATTCAATGAGAAAGAATAGTATATTAAACTTTTTTCATTTGCTTTGTATTATAAAAGAATATAATAAAGATACTGCTTCTTGCTGGTTTTTTACCTAAAAAGATTAAGAGAAAAGCTTCTTACTATTTACTTTTTCGTTTTTATTTAAAATTTAAGAATGTGTTGAAAGACAACTTGTGCAGTATGTTAAAAAGTTTTGGGGGAGCACAATAGTTTACAACTCTCGACCCCGCAAGTGATATTTTTCCGATCAGGAAAGAAATTAATTGCCCAATCCAAGCCATAGTTCGGAGCAGTGGCCAGGTGGTAAATATCATTTGTTTGCTTATTTTTTATAAAAGTATGAACGATCTATTAGCAAAATGTCAGATAAGGAGATAGATGAAAGCTATAATGAATTTATCGAAGAATATGGTCAGAGAGAAGATTGGTGTATTTATGATTTGAAAGAGTGGGATGATCTTTTTTTTGCACAATCTAAACTCATTGGAATACAAAGGCAGTCAGGCGTTGGAGAAAGAAAACACTTAAGAAATTATATATAGTTTACCTTATATAAGAAATCCAACATCTTTGTTCCATGTATTCATACAATCCGATACTTTTTAGAATTGCGATTTAATTCAGATGAAGTTCGATGGAAAATATGGTCGGATGGTCTTGGTGTTATGGGTGACCGGGGGAAGATTAAGGTAACTCATAGTGACGTAGATGAGATAGAGAAGTTCCGATGTGGGTTAATGCTTCAAGGTGATGACTCAATAGTGGATTAATATCTGAAGGTAAAAGAGATGTAATGATGTCATCAATAAAGGCTCAACAACTACAACTATGCTTAGACTTTATATCGCAACAGCAGAGATTGGTGATGATGAGACAGGTGATTGGGGTGCATCATACGAGGATGATGATAGGGGATGAGGCACCTGAAATACGCAGTTAAGATTTGCGCATATATATACATTACACAAAAATTAGTACTTTAATCAAGAACATTTTATTTTATTATTTTGAGAAAAACGCGTTTATAAAGCTCATAAATTACTGTGGATTTACTTCATTTCTTTTTAATCGATGCCAACGAAAAATCTCATGAAAAGGTTAGTGGATTTTACGCTTTGTTATAATTTAAAAATCTAATAATTAATTTATTTATTTAAATTTATAATATTCCCGCCAAAATACATAAATACAATTGTGGATATATCGATCAAAAAGGAATACGGTGTAATGGTGCACCAAAGTTGAATTTACACAAGTACGTTTAGTATATTTAAACGTATTTTTTTTTTGTATTTATACGTCAATGGCAATCTGGAAAAAAATTCCCGATATTTAACAGTATCCAAATAATGTTGATTTGGAATTGTTAGAAACTATGTTTAATGAGCGTTCCTACCATCCTAATGGCATTAACTTTGAGGTAAACTAAATTTAAATATAATTCATTGATTATTGATTATTAAAATAATTAATAATTAATATTGATATTTAAGTTGCAGAAGGATGAATCTGATGTAATAGATAAATGCTATATGGTATGCCCTAATAATACTCGATTTGATGAATGCTGTAAGTAATTTTTAACAATAATGTTGGTATTATCCGTCTATTTTAATTAATGTTTTATTGTTTTTATTAAAGCATTGTTACATAAAGCTGGAAATCATGTTGTTAAAGGAATTATTAAAAAGAAGACTGATAGTTGTCCAGTCAAATTTTACCATATAATTCCAGAAAATTTAAGAGGTATTCCATTTATTGTAACAATATCAGTAGGTAAATTTAATCACTCACCTCCACCACCTCACAATACAACCATACAATATAAGAAGTCAACTTCAAAAATAATTGATAATTAATATATACTTGATTTAACAGCAAGAAAGTTTTTAATTGGTATGTTATTGTATACATTTATAATTATGAAGCAATTAAAAACTTACAAATCATTTTTCACTGATAATTATAAATAGGATCTATGATTAAAAGTTATTTAAATGGAAAGACAATAAGTGAATTGCATCCATAATTGTAATAAATCTAAATCAATTATACAGTAATATTGAGAAAAGTAGGCGCTCACAATAGTAGCACTCACAATACCCATTTTGGTCAACCCATTTTGGGAGTTGCATACGAATTTATGAAGCACGAAATCCATATGCACGATCAATTCGAAAGTACATAATTTTAATTTGATAATTTATTATGTAAATAAAATTTAATATGAATTTATTTTATTTTAGGTTTTCCTGATAATGGGCAGTATATTGTTTTATGTGCTACCAAACAAATTCATGGTATTACAAATTAATGGGAAATAGCAGCACAAAAAAAGTAAGTTGAAATAAGATTAATGATAATATTTATTAATTTTTTTTTATTATTACTAATTTTTGTATTATCCAAATACATGTATATAGCTTTTAATATTTACGCGAATTTTTACAAATATTGGAACAACTAATCAAAACTTAGCAAAAAATAATCCGAGACTTCAAATTTATTCATATTATATCGTAAATATTTTAGGATTTGAAGATTTGAAAGAGATATAGATGAAACATTTAATTTCGTCACATTCGTAGTGAAGGATTAGGATGTATAATTGCTGACCAGCATAAAGGACAAGCGTAGGTAAATTAATAAATATGTAATATGATCTTTTAATGATAATTAATTTCTAATATTAAAAAATGATTTTAAAAGGTTTAGGACAATATTTAAATTCAAAGTATCACATCTAAGCCAATTAAACATTTACAACATATTCAATAAGAACGGTAAGTTATAAATAACAATTTTTTATAAATTATTAATTTTTAGCTGTTAAATATTAAATTATTAATTATCTTCTTATAGAAATATTGATAAGAACAGATAATTATCTTGGAATTCTATGAATGTAATACTACAAGAAAAAGCTTTAGAAACATTAAACAAAATTGAGTTTTGTAAAGAATCAGGAACTGCAGGTAGTTAACAAACTATATTTGGCTTTTCATATAGCTAATTCAGAATCTAAATCAATTACAATTACTAAATTTAATTAAATATTAAACGTTAATTTTTATATAGATTGGGTGAAAGATAAGCGTGTTCCATGGGTTTTGTCAGGGATTTTATATATATTCACCAAAATGGATCGCGATCCAAGCACCAAATAATACTAATGTTGGAGAAAGTGCCAATGCGAATATAAACCATGATGGCCATAACCTTTAGTACCTATATAATTAATAGAATTCAATTTTTTTAAAGAGGATGTGATTTTGATAATACCATCAAATCTCTATACAGTAATTATATAGAGTTGTGACTATATAAGAGTTAATTTATTAATAAAAATTATATGTAGGTTAAGCAAAAATAGGTGCTTATAAGGAGATGGTCATATGAGGGTGATTATATGGAAGCTTGACTGTAGATGGGAGAGTGTATATATTCATAAAAAGTATTACAAAAAGGAATAAAAATTCTCTTTAATTTTTTTCTCTGACAATTTAATAGTACATTTTATATTATACCATATGATGCTGATTATCTTGCTTCTATTTTTAGTATTTTAACATTTAATAAATAAGTAAAATTTTATAATTTTATATTTTATATTAATTATTCATATAAATTATAATAATTAATTAGTATAACTGGTTAAAATTCATTTATCACTTATTAAGTACTATATTGTACTGTATAATAATCTATTGAAATTTTACAGTACAACTTAGCCGATCGTACAGCAGCATATCAAATAAACATTTTAGTAAAACTCAAGACATTGATATTTTATATCATGATTATACCTTATCAACAGAAGGAATATGAAATTAAATAAAGTGAAAGTGAAAGTGATTCAGTATTATTTATTAACATTAATATATAATTTATAGGTAAAAAAAATTCAATTATTGTATACTGGACAAAAAAAGTTTGTTTATTTACTAAACGTTGATGATTTTTATACTATACAATTAAAATTGGAAATAATGATTTTCTACCTTCTCTTTGTATAAAAGATGAACCTACGTTTTTACTTTGATTAAATCTATGATATCATTAAAACTTTAACAAAGTTTTCCCGATAAGAAATTTACTTTGATCAGGATTAACTAATAAATTATGCGCGTTGAGAAGAAATAAACTAAAAAAATGAATAGTACAAACTTTAAATAACAAAGAGAATAACAATTAATCATGTTATTTTGAAGTGAATATTTATACTTACAACCATTTATAAATATCTTGTATTTGCTTCACAGGGTACAGGAATGATTGGAAAATTCCATATGAGTACATTTAAATCTGCTATTTGACTGGTCGGTCACATTTTGTAGATTTTGTAGCAAAATTTCTGAGACTTTCTATAGGGTATTACATTCTGGACATACTGCATATGTCTTCTCTTGTTTATTGATTCCTAAAAGTTTTCCAAAAAAGTTCATAATGTTCTTATGAGAAAAGTCCCAATATATGGCTTTTCAAGAACATCTTCAATAATATTACTATCCAGTGAACTTATATTATTTACATTGAATACCATATTCTGTATATAGATAGATCTAACAGAATCTTTTAACAAAAAAACTGAATCATCACTTGCAAGTATGGAGTAGACATCAGTAACCCATAAAAGATAATCAAATGGATAAATGGTTTTTCAATAGATAAAGCAATAAGGGAACATCACAAGGCAATTTTTGCAGGGTAATTCTCTTTTTGAACTTTCATCAAGATCATATAAAGTTTAAGGTTAGATGTGCAAATGGAATGATTTTAATATAATTTTTATATGCCCATAATTTCATCAAATTCATTAAATTCTCAATGATTTGATGCAATTTGTTAAGTATAGAATGTCCATGATTGCGGTCATGACTTTTTTGATCATTATTTTAACTCAACTAGTCAATGTTTCAAAGTAAAAATACAAGTGACATTTCAAAAAACATATTCTTGCAGAATGTTAACTTTGAAGCTAGGAGATATATATCATTTGGTTATGTGAGGTCATATCTGTAATCAGACAAAAATCCACTTTTAATAAAAGAGCATTTTAAAAAGTGAAAAGTCAAAGAATTGCTATGATAGTCTGAATCTTGGAGATGGTCTGATTCTTTATTACTTAGTAGCTACTACTAATATTACTAGAATCCATTGTTTATTTCTGATTATATGATATCTAGAACTTTAAGTTTTATTCTACATTAGCTATACAGTATGTTTTTTTAGAATAGCATAAAAATATTTTATTCCTATAATATTCTGCCTGGTTGGTTTTTAAGCTTCTCTTTTAGCATCTATTTTTTTTTGTAAGATAAGAATAAGTTATAATTTGTTATTAAAGTAAAATTGAGTAAATTGGTCAAGAAAAAAAAGTAAAAAAAAAATTTAACTAACATCAGAATATTTATGATCTACCTCTATAGCAATTGATATGTTACAACGAAAACAAAATATCATATTTCAAAATAATGGATACTAACCCTGATTCTAATAATTCATCATCATCATAATCATCATCAAAATAAAATTCATAATTTCTTTTAATAATATACTTACATCTGGCAATTTTCTTCTTTCTATAAATCTTGAAGAGCTTAATTACAACTCAGACATTTGCTATCTAACACATGATTCAACTTTTTAACCCCAATTAATTATTCATTACTTTACAGAAATCTCATATTTAAATGATATCATTTTAATATCAAAATAATATCATTTTGGTATCATTATGAATTATGATATCATCATAATAGAGCTACTATACAATATAAAAATGATATTGAATAATTTCTTAACAATACTTATAGCAGTAATATCTGTAATTCCATATAACTAATAAACTCATGAATTGCACTACCTTGCAAAAAAAAAAAAAAAAAAAAAATTTCTTAACAATATCAAAATTATATCATAGTGATATCTAACAATATCATTAAGATTATCTTAACAACCTTGTTTTGATATTTATCAAAACAATGTTGTTACAATATTACATTTATATCGTAATGATAAGTGATATCATGTTGATATTATAATAAAATTGTTTGATATCATTTTGATATTGTTACATTATCAAAATGGGGTCATTAAGATGATCTTAATGATATTTGTTTGAAATTTTAGGGTTTTAGTAAAGTATCATCATAATTATTGTGATCATTAATAAAATTATCATACACAAGTGGTAGTGTAAATATTCAATATATTTTTAAGTAATTTTGTGAAATAATTTCTTGTTTTATCAGCTGCTGATGTGTGCTGTCCTGTCGGTTAAGCTTATCGAACCTACTTTACCTTCCAGTTATCAAGAATCTCTTAAGCTTTTTTTTACTGTATAACCTACTTCTTGAATATCTTTTAGCACGTAAGAATTTTTATGTAAAATCATACCCCATTTATAAAGTTACATTAATAATAATAATTATCATATATAATTAGTACCTAAAATTATATCTAAGTTCTACATAGAAATTTCTAGAAAAATCTGTAAATATGATCGATATCATGTAAATTGACAGTTCTTTTTTTTAGACTGACAATGGCTACTGGTAGTAAAGCAGTTGAGTCAAAATGATTCTTTGATACATTGGTAACTCATATATTATATCGTATTTTTAGATTAAGTGAGTATTGGGATTGTTTGTGATATACATGCAATCAATAGTTTCTAAGATTGTATTACGCCCAAACTAGTCTGCATTCAGTACCATTGGTGATGTAACAATATTAATAAAACCTAATATTCATTGAAGTCTGTATGTTTTATGCTTTAATTGCTTGGCAAGAGCAAATTTTTATTAATCCAGTCAATCTTTTTAATAGAATAAACATATAAGTGATATTAAGCTTGGGCCAAAATGAGAATATGTGTCGAGCACGTAGAACTTATGATGTAACTGTATTTGTGGTTCATGTGATTTCCACTTACATTACATTTTATTATACTGTAATTCAAACAGAGTATTGGTATGAATTTGCGAGTGACTGTCCATAAAGACAATCAGTTACAGTTTAAAGATGGCCAGTCTTGATGATGGTTTTTACCATCATATCCTTTCCTTACGCATATTATTATGCTAATCCTCCTTGGCAAAATATCTTACAATCATAACAATCATAACAAACTATAATAACAAATAAACTTATCAAACCTTTCAAACTCTCAAACTTATAAACCTTCAACTTAATCTCACAAAAATGCAAACTGAGAAGTGGTGTATCCTTAAAAGACATTTCCCTTCAGAAAAAAATGGAAAAGAATCCAAAGTAAATGTGCGATATTCAATCAGCATTTATAATTTTAAATATTTAATTACACAATTCTAAATGATATGTTATCTCTTTTAATACTAATCTGACAGAACCAAATGAAGGATAAGCTGTATTAGAAGCATTATGCAAGCTTTATTATGTAGTTTTTCAATGACGATCACCTTGAATAATTATTGGAGTTATATTAGAATTTTAGTATTAATTAGTATATATGTAGACAATATTCGACTGATAAATTATCATATCAAACTATTCTAATTCAATACCTCGATTCCTTGAATTAATACGTGAAATAATCACCTGTTACATCACCTGTGACATTTATCGTTTCTTTGCTGAGTATTGTCGATAATATTCGATAAATAATTATATAATAAGCCTTTGTAAGGTTCAAGAATTTTTCATGGCACTATTGATCTCGATAAATCATTTTATTTAATATACAAAAATAAAAATACATTATTACTGTAATAAATACATATACTATATATTATATTATTATTAAAAAATATATAAAAATATTATTTAAAAAAAAACAAAAAAAATTATTGATGGTTAATATTATTACGAAGAACTTAAAATTGACCATTTTTTCCTTTTTGGATTAGCAGTAACAGGAACAATTTGAAAAACTTCATATTCATCAATAGAAAATTCATCTTCACTATCCCTAATTTTATGTTCATAACTAGTTTTAACACATCTACATTCACAATTATCTTTAAAATTAGAACCAAATAATCTTAAATCAGAATAACCACCACCAAAACAAGGACCATAAGATTCACTTTGATAAATAGCTTTAGAAGAATTTGAAATTTTTGATAAAATAGGTTCATAATTAAATACTTTATCACCAAGAGAAAAAATAAAAGAAGAATTTGTTGGACTATAATTTCCTAAAACATTTGAATGCCAATTAATTGGATTATAACCACCTAATATTTCACCAGTATTTTCAACTCTTAAAATTGTTATAGTTGGACTTTTTTCATCACATTTAGTATGAAATTCTTCAGAAGCGAAACCATCCCTAGTACCACGTATTAATAATTTAAATTCATACTGAGGAAAATTTTGATGAGGAAAATTATTTATACCATTAATTGAAACTTCATGAATCCAATTTGATATTAAAGTAGCATCAGAAGGGGTAATTAAATTAGAATCAATTTCTTTAATAGTTTTATTATTTTCTAATAATAAAGATAAAAATTTAGAAGTAACATCAATAAAAGGTAATTGACGAATTTCAAGTGTTTGAGTATAAAAATCCGGATCAACATAATCTAAAGATTTTTTCCAAGGTCTAACTTCTGAAAGAAATTCTTCAGTATCCATATCAGTAAAATTAATTAAAGGAATTAAAGGTTCTAAAGTTTCACCCAAAGCTTTAAAATCATCATCAGTCCATTCAGCATATTTTAAAGGTACAGTAGGAGTATGAGCTACACCCCATTCAACTAAATTTCTCCATAATATACCAGGTTTGATTGAAGAAAAATTATGACATTTAAAGAAAGAAATTAAAATATCTTGATCCATTGTATTAAAATCATTTGAATCAAATATAGTAGTAGGATTCTCTTTTACTAATTCTATAACACATTTTCTTATTATTGGAAATCTTTCATCATTTTGCATAGCAAACCTATGAAATAATGCGAAATGGGACATTAATCTCCATGAATTATTTAATAAATAATCTTGAATATAATCTGTTAAATCATCAAGTTCTAATTCATCAGTTGAAATCAATAATTCAAGAATAATTCTTGCATCATGTTCCGCAAGACATATCGTTCCTCCATAAATAAATCTAATGATATGGAAGATAAAGTTAAAAAAATTGTTATAAAAAAGTAAAAAAAAAAAATATAAAAAATTTATTTTTTACTTTAGAATGATATCGAAAACTTCGGGAGAAATATCGAGTTGTTTGAGAATAATCAAATCTCCTTGAGCTTTCGCCCAATCGCTTGATAAAGTGTCCCTAAAATAAGCTGATCTCGATCGTAATACAAGTGAATGAGCACGAAATTCTTTACTATCAGGTTCTTGACCAGTTTGTATTATAACATCAGCGTATTCTTCCGTCTCCAATAATCTAAGATAATCTTGCGATAACCCTTCAAAAAATTTACTTTCCATCCTTTGAAAAGAAAAAGTTTTAAAAAAAAAGTGCCGATTTTAGGTCAGAAAAAAAGGGATAACAACACTTTATATACCAGATTCCATACCAAATTTTAAGTTTGATCACAAGTGAAACATGACATACATGACATGATTTTATGGGGCGCGGGAATCTTTAATTCGACTAAAAGAGAAATTTTGATCGGCTGTGAAATGCATGTGACAATTGTGACATAATAAAAATTCAGATTTCTGATATGGAAAAGTCCTATTTTAAATAAACGTTAATCAAACATTACCGGGAAATATTTTTTTTAAAACACTGCAATCACGTGGGCGTTATGTTTAGACTATCTACGGCCATCCTTAACCTGATCCACCGGTCCAGATGCTTATTCTGGACCAGTCAACTTTTGATTGGCTAATCAGCACTTTTATTACATAACTCTGGCATAATT